>JAUMHE010000084.1:1100488-1122926 GCA_032359235.1 Enteromius mattozi | reverse complement strand
TGTGAACAGCCAGCTTCTTTGGTAATGAATGTTTGTGGCTTACCCTCCTTGTGAAGGGTGTCAATGATTGTCTTCTGAACAACTGTCACATTGGCAGTCTTTCCCATGATGGTGTAGCCTAGTGAATCAAACTGATAGACCATTTTGAAGGCTCAGGAAACCTTTGCAGGTGTTTTGAGTTGATCAGCTGATTGGCATGTCACTATATTCTAATTTGTTGAGATTTGTTAAATGTAAGCCTAAAGCCTAAATGTAAGCCTAAATGTAAGCCTCGTCACAATTAAAAGAACCAAAGACTTAAACTACTTCAGTCTGTGTGCATTGATTTTATTTAATACACAAGTTTCACAATATGAGTTGAATTACTGAAATAAATGATCTTTTCCATGACATTCTAATTTATTGAGATGCACCTGTATTACATCTTCAGTGACAGCAGTGTTAATGTTTATGCACAGATGCACAGTATAAGTGACATCGCCATCTACTGACCTGGCATGAATAACACAGCGTTTTTTTATTCGCTTTTGCAAAGTAGTTTGAAAGATGGCTACAGAAAAAGCATATACCATCAATACAACCTACACAGTAGCTCACAGTCAATATAAATAAAAAAAGATATGATAAACATCTCAAAAACTTTTCTCTGTAGGGTACAAAAGCTCTGGCAATTTCCTTAGTAACCAACACCTCGATCCTGAAGCTCAGTCTGCGAGATAATTGGATAGAGGGAATAGGTGGGGCTGCCGTTGCTGAAATGCTCAAAGAGAATTGTTACATCACAGGTGACTTCCCGCAGTTCCACACACAACATCACAGTACTGCCTTGTTTTCTGTTGGACTTTTTTTTGTGATTCACTAGTAGTGTGAAAGTCTGTTTGATCTGGTCTGTGAGACAGTCTTGTCATGTTTTTTATAGCGGAACATGGGTACTGGACAAGTCTGGGATCTCTAAAGCAATATCATGCAAGATGTTTTATGGTTTATGGCATAACAAAGCCAACATACTGATTTTCATATCACATTTCCAAACAGGCCCAAATTCCCAGAGACTTCCTTTGGTGGGTTGAAAATGTCTATGCAATGGTAACTCATTCCAGAAACTGGTTAGCAGCATGTTAAAAAATGCTAGTGTGCTAAATGAACACCCTATAAAAAAATTTAAATGCTAACAATGTGTTAAAACATGCTAACATATATTATGCTAAACTATGTTAAAAGATGCTAGTAATGTGATAAATAATGCTAGAAAAATGCTAGTAACTTGCTAAAAACATGCTAAAAGATAATAGCAATGTGTAAATCATGCAAGTAATACTCTAACAGTGTAAAAAAACATACTGGCAATGTGTTAAATCATGTTAGAACCAAGCTAGAAATATGCATTTTTACTGTGAGTTATGACTAAGATGTGTTCCAAGATGGCGGATGCACCAGCATGTCTGGAATGGTTGAATGTGGCATTTAAATATCCAAATATATGCTAACAATGTGTTAAAACATGCTAACAACATGCTGAAAGATGCTAATTATGTGCTAAATCATATTAGAAACATGCTTGAAATTAGTTAAATCATAAACATGTTAGCAACATGCTAAAGAATGCTAGCAAAGCATTAAATGCTATCAGTGTGCTAAATTATGCTAGCAAAATGCTAAAACATGCCAACATGTCAAGTAACCTTTATTCATATTCTGTGTAAAGTAGCTCTTATATATGAGTGTGTCTTCATTTAAACATAATAAATATACATACACACATGTACTATATTCACAAAAACATGCAATTAATTATTGCCCAGCATAAGTTTTAATGCTGATTTGTAGTGGAAAACATTAAAATTTCTGGTTTTAATTGTTTGGGTTTTTTCAGCAGCACACTCAATTCAATAATATTGCTAAATATCAAGTGCCAAAGGCAACTGTGGGAAGGAACCCAAACTCTATCAGTGACAAAAATGGAGGGGGAAAAAAAACCTGGGAAGAAACCAGGCTCAGTCGGCAGATCTCCTTTGGCCAGACAAACCAACGTGATGTGGTTTAATTCCAGGCTTCATTACAAGTCAGATTGTTTATTGCTATGAAGATTGCGATACATCACATGGTGATTCCTGCAATGTTTTAAATTATGCTAGCTACATGATATCAATGTGCTAAATCATGTTAGTAATATTTTAGTGACTTTCTCTGACTTCTTTGTGTAGAACCTTCAAACTTCAAAAGTTATTACAAACTTTCAGACAATGTCAAGCCTACATCAAAGTTTGTCATAATTGTTGCTGCCCTACATTGTGATATCTGAGCACATACAATGAGGTCCAAAGGTCTAGAGTCTGCTGGTGAAAATGTAATGGATTATATCCAATTCAAAAGAGCATACAACATATTCACAGTCCACAGTTTTAATGCACATTTTCATTCACTCTGCATTCTGGTTGATTTGGCGAGGCTGATACGGTTGGTTTTGCAGCACTCCCTCAAGATATGAACTGCGAAACCTATGTTTTTCCTTCCCAGAAATTGATTTGTCTGAAAACCGGATGGGTGAATACGGAGCCAGGGCTCTGTCCAGCATGCTGTTGGAAAACTCTACCCTATTCTCTCTCAACCTCTCCGGGAACCATCTGGACGAGCGAGCGGCCAGACACCTGTCCCCAGCTCTGATCAGCAACCAGAAACTTCAGCACCTCGACCTGAGTCATAACAGATTCGGAGATATATCAGGTGTGAGATAATGTGAAAAGCTGCCGATGAAAGGTTCGCCACTTGATTACTGCAGATCTCTAAATAACTTTGCTTTTAGAGGGGCATTTAGTGGTTTTTGAGGCATTTGGCTGCCACGTGTTGAATGGTTGAATGTAACAGTTGGACTGGAAGACTGCAGTTTCATGGCCACTTAGTAGGACAAGCACTAGAAAAAAAAACAGCTTAAGATTTGACCCAACACATGCATAACAAAAAGAACATTAACCTTTAACGCCATGTTGCACAATGGGAATGAAATTAAAATCTGTCCATTTCACTTACTTTGAGCAGTTCATTACTGATGATTTTATAGCACTACAGAGTATAATAAAAATGTCTAGACACAAATTTGGATAATTTAGTTTCAGTTCACAAAGCAAAAGATAAGTTGCCCAGCAGTGACTCTCAACTGCCAGGGTGCTTAGAAAGGAACCACTAGAGAGCTTCATTGCTTTATTAAATTTATGAAACTGAAGAAAAAAAAAACTGTGCAAAATGTGATGTTTTTTAATGAAGGAAAAAAATATAATTGTGCAGCAAAGGTGCCTTCAGTGGTGCTGCTGTTTTACTTTTGATCATGCAACTTGTTCTATATTTTATATTTAGAGAACTAATAGCTAATATGGCTAATATAATTTCTTTTTAGCTTATTTTAGTGCCAGTACACCATGTTTTCATAAATTATATGTCATAAACTTTTTTCCTATAGCAATTATAGCTTCATTAACAAAAAACACACAAATTAGAATGCATTGGAGTACGGAAACACCATCACGATTATCTTATTTTGAAGCAGATACTAAACCAAATGTTACCAAATTACATGCTTTTGGCAAAAATTTACCAATTTGTTACATCGCCTCCAAATGTGCTGTGAAATCTGAACCCTATCAAGAAAACAAACATGGTGGACGAATTTACTGCAGCAAAGTCACAACAACAAATTGACAAAATTCGGAAATTGATTGCACTGCATGGGACATTCTAAAACACTTAACGTGAAATATGCTTAATGTGGCATAATGCATTAAAACAGTGTTTTTACAAGAAAAATCTCAGTAAACACATTATTAGTAAAGGATAATATGTACAGACATGTACAGAGCATCTACGGCATATCGCTTTGGCCAAAACACACAAGGAAATGCGTTGTGAGAAATAATATCACCGGCAATCACCGACATCGCATTCGGACGGGATTAGTTTTCTCAGAGGATCACTGAGTTTGCTGAAAAACAGTAGGTAAATTGCTCTAGAATTATCACAGAGGTTGTGAGAGAAAAACACAGACATGGCAGATTTGGACGGGATTAAAATCACCAAGTACGTCTGTGAAACAAACATTTCTCTAATGACCCCCTGTAAAAGTAGTCCCATCCGAATAGGGCTTTACTTTTAGTCATTATTTGGGTAGCACACATATTCTGAACGCCTTTGGCAGAATTCAAATGAGCCATTTTAATCTAGATTAAGCAGGTGAGAGAAGATCGAGCGCAGGAACGACTGAGCGTGCGAGTGCTTGAATTGTGTGCAGATGACATATCATGCGCGCGAGGGTTTGAAATGAGCTCGTGGGCCCAGTTTCTTCGCATGTAGATCTGTTTTCCTCTTGCGCAAATGATTTACTGCATAAGTGGTGCGCTCCCTTATTAAAGGCACAGATTTACCGCCATAATAAAAGGTTTTAGAGCAACATATGCTCCCCTCCAGAAGACATCTATTTCAGGGAAGCCTTGTGTATTATAGCAGGACAATGCAAAACCACATACGTCAGCTATTACAGCATGACCTCGTAATAGAAGAGTCCAGTGCTGAATTGTCCTGCCATTTCTTTCACCTATAGAGGACATTTGGTACATCACGAAAAATATATATAAAAATACGTAAAATATGGTGAAAAATCCATCAAATACCACCACAAAGAAGAATGGGACCAAATTCTAACACCAAAACTCCAGAAACTCATAACCTCGATGCCCAGACATCTTCAAACTGAAAAGAAGAGGAGATGCTACACCACAGTAAACATGCCCCTGTCCCAACTATTGTAGCAGACCTGTAGCAGACATTAAAATTAGAATTTTTCTCATTTTGTGCATAAAATTGTGAAATTTCTCAGTTTAAACATTTGTAATGTTCTCTATGTTCTATTGGGAATAAAATATCGGCTCATGTGATTTGAAATTCTTTTATTTTCCATTTTACTTAAATTAAAAAAATGTCAGTCGGGAATTCTGCTTTAAACGCACCCAAAGACCAGAACTGTTTAATAACTGGTTTAAAATAAGTTAATGTGAACATATTCAGGTGCTAAATTAGCTTTTAAACAAACCTTTAACTACAATGTTATTTTTAATAACAATATTTTTAATAATAAATAGATCAGTGGTGAAATCTGCTGATAAAAACCGTCAAATCCATTTTCAAACACATCTCAGAGATTATTCATAACTTTGAAAGATTATGTGTAGTATTGCATTTACATTGTGACTGTGTCCCAGATGCGATCAACAGGAACTGTCTGTAAAGGTGTGAACCAAATGGTCCACACATTTAGAATAACAAAAGAACAGTACAGGGCAGGGTCTCCAGCAGCAGGTCCTGATAGTATCTATTGTTTCTAGCTCTTTGTCTTTAGGTATAAAGACAGAACTCTGGGAGAAGCTATGGAAGACCTTCAGAGAAGCTAGGGAAAAACTAGAACTCTACAAAAGTTAAGATGGTTTGAAGGAGACATGCTAACATCACTGCAGAAGAACTGCTACACTGCTACCATCAATAAATTTCTCCCCACAAGAACTTTGGTCAAGCTTACTTATTTTATGTATTAGGGCAATCTAATACATTGGCGGGCCACCCACACTTCTGCTCAGTCAAATACAGCAAAATCTAACATCTTTCTGTGGGAATGTATGGAAATGCAATTCTTCAAAATAATGTTGTTTTTTATAGCTAAGTGCTATCTTCTTAACTGCAATGCAAATTGAAAATGATATTCAGCTTCAATACAAGCACAATATCTTCATATTTGCAATATCCAGAGGGCTGGATCTCAAATGATCAGAAACTCCAGTATGATGATGACGGATAACGAATACAGTCCTAAAGCCCCATAGCTGTCAGCATGAATGACAGAGTGTAAAGATAGGGAAATTACCTCAATAAAATATCGCATATAATCATCAAGAGGAACTCCTCCATGACCTGCCATGATTCATACATCCTTAACAGATTCCTCTGGCACATCTCTGTTTATATTACATATGGTGATGGCTTTCTTTTTATAATCACACACTGCTTGCTTATTCCTGGCAGGCTACCCTGGTGACCACTGCAAATGCAGTCAATAAGGCCTGATACAGTTATGTATATCAAATATGATATTCACTTTTTTTATTATTTCTTTAAGAGCTTTGAAAATGGTAACATTTAGTATGCATAATACGTTCAAAAGTTTGAGGTCAGAAAGATTTTGTAATAATTTTGAAAGAGGTCCCTTATGCTCACCATATCTGCATTTATTTGATCAAATATACTGTACTCTTTGATGAATAACAAGTAAAAAACAACATATTTTTTACCAAATATAAAACATTTCTAAAATGTAAATCTATGCTGTGACTTTTTTGTTCATTTAATAGATCCTTGGTTAATAAAAGTATTCATTTCTTTCAAAGAAGAAAGAATAAAACTGTACTGATCCCAAACTTTTGAACAGTAGTGTATATTAATAGTAGTGTACATCTCCCAGGTTTCTCGACATTATTACCATGACAAATAAGTGATAAGTGTACATTTATATTTTAAGGTAAGAAGACATGGTAGGACACTAACTAAAGCTCAGAACTGGACATTTGCCGATTCAGTGCCCTCGAGGAGTAAAATATGAATTATCACCATCACACACTTGAGCAAGACATTTCACCTTAGGTTACTCCAGAGGGATTGTCTTCCTAATAAGTACTTCAAGTTCCTTTGGATAAAAGTCTGTGGCTCTCAACTGGTTTTACATCGAGGATATCATTATTTTACTGTCTAAATCTGGTCAGAAATTATGAGATTCATCACAAAAATGCATATTTTTCCCCAGATTATTTTGATATATATTTTTTTCCTGATTAAATTATATCATATTATTTTTATGTTCTATATTCTTTATGTTTATGTTTATATTTGATGCTGCTCACTCAGGGACCATCGTATTTTTGGTTAAATTACTAGTTAACATTCAGTTAGATCATACAGAAATTAAATTGTAAGTGGGAGACACAGTAATACACTGAATTAATAACAGTAACTCCCCTATGTTGCTCTTCTCCATCTTTCTCCTTCCCTCAGGGGAAATCCTGGGTGCTGCTATTGCCGAGAATACAGGAATGAAGTCACTCAATCTGGCTTGGAACTGCATTCGAGGAAAAGGAGCCATTGCATTTGCTAAAGGCCTGGAGGTAAGAGGAAAATAAAGTCCATCCTCTGCCAGAGTCACTCACTCATGTAAGAACTTACTTTGGCCTAACATCCATTGATCAAGTCAGGATTTAACAACCTAAATATAGCAGCATGCTGTTTTGTCCAATATCCTATAAAAGGGTCTTATCATGAGGAATCAAATTTTACTTCATCTTTTAAGATGAAATAGTTTAACTGTGAAAACATTCTGTAACTCTAAACTTTCTCATTGTCAAAAAGGACCATTTATTAAAGTAAAGCTGCACAAAAATAGAATATTTATTTATTTACTTATAATAATAATAATAATAATTATTATTATTATTATTATTACAATAATTTGGGTGGGTGGATTTAAAAGTAAAATAATAAACTTAAAATACTTAAAAAACTTAAAATAAATTTGCACAAAAATATAATATTTATTTATTTACTTACTTACTTGCTTATAGTACTACTACTACTACTACTAATAATAATCATTTGGGTGGGGGTGGGTGGATTTAAAAGTAAAACAATCAAACTGTCTCCCCTGTCCCAAAAGTCAAATGATTAAAATTAAGTTGCACAATTCTAAGGTTCAAAAGGATATGCATTAAATTAAAAATAAATAAATAGTAAATAAATTATAAACAAAAATAATCAAAATGTGTAACAATAAAATTATTATTATTATTATTATTAATTGTTTAAAAAATAAATCCTGATGCAAACAAATTATATGTGGACCTTAGTGCGGGAAAAAATAAATAATATATAAAAAAATCATTCTGAAGCACTTAAATTCTGCACATATGTTACTTTGATCATTCTGTTGAATTTGATTTTGAAGGGAAATATTTTCTTGCGGACCCTGGATTTGTCGTACAACGGCCTAGGCAAGGAAGGATCCATGGCTCTAGAGGAAGCACTCAAACACAACAATACACTGGAGGATCTGAACATCAGGTAATGTTGTCACAGTATGATTATATATTATACTGTAACTGTATTTATGGAAAGCAGGACATGCATCACCTATGAGTCAATGTTTTGTGTAGGGCCACCTCACCTATTCTTTTCTGCTTGTACACAGCCCTTGATTTATTGCTGTAATTATGAGATGGTAGACAGTTGAAATCGTTCAACATTTGTCTGCTAAATTAGTTTGAAGGTTCACAATGCACAGTTATTCATGATTTATTTGCAGTGGTGAAATCAACAAACACCAGACTTTGCAAACAGCCAATAAACTGACAGCTAGAATAAAAGTACCTCAAACACTTGCTTAAAATACATTTTTTCTTTGTCTGCAGCAATAATCGCATACCGCTCGAAGGAGCCATCCATTTTGCGTTGGGCCTCAAAGTGAACACGACTCTACGAATTCTCAAAGTACGAAAGATTCAAATAGTAACAGCAGGGGGTTATTGAAGCACGCATGGCTTTTAAGCTTAGACTTTCAAGTCTGCGTCACAAGAGATTTATGGCTTTTCTATCTTTGTTATGATTAATTTTGTTGGTTTTCCGTATGATCCAGATGTCTAGGAACCCAATGCAGTCAGCGGGATGCTACGCCATTTTAAAATCAGTCCAGGCAAACCCAGAAACTGCAGTAGAGTTCTTAGACTTCTCTGTGAGTGAATCCTTCCCATTCATTTCACATATTTCCTTTTCAGAACTGGTTTTGCGTATCTCTAACCTCAGTTTCTCGTAGGATATTTGCGTGGACCAGGAATTTGAAGACCTATTCGAAAGCACCAAAGAAACACTCCCAAACCTCCAAGTGAAACATGGTGGAAAAATTAATGCAGTGCTTAAAAAGAGCTGAGCTTTATTCAGAAACACATTCTGGACAATCCAATTGTAATCGTGTAGGCTTGTAGAACCGCAAATGTATTTCTGAACTTGCATAAAACCGAGACTCTAAACTGATTTGAATCTCGCTCCACACTCCTCCACATGGCAAATTGGATCAAGTCATGGTTGATGGATCATGGTTTCCGGCGTTAAGGGAACAACGGTTCGGCAGAATAAAGTTTCGAAAAAGATTTGATGACCATAGACTTTAAAATTTTATGTGTGAAGCAAGCAGAATTGATCTAATTACTATACACTACCATTTAAAAGTTAACGTTTTCAAAATAAGTCTGAGTATATTTTAAAATGTGATTTATTCCTGTGATGCAAAGCTGAATTTTCAGCATCATTATGCAGTCTTCAGTGCCACATGATCCTTCAGAATATTATTTAAAATCATTATTAAAAAATTATCAATTTTGAAAACAGTTGTGCAGCTTCATCTTTATGTGAAAACCATGATATATATATATATATATATATATATAAAGTGATAATAAAATACATGATAAAGTTCAAAGGAACAGTATTTTGTAAAAATATAAATCTATTAAAGTATCAATGAGTAGTTGACAAAAAAATGGCCTATGGTGTGACATGGAAAGTCGGTTTTTATTTATTTATTTATTTATTTTACATTTTCTGTCACACCATGGGACACATTGATACTACCTTAATGCATGTATTTATTTATTTCACTTAAAAATTATTTTAGGCTCGTTTAAGATATTTTTCTCATTTTTATTCGTATTTTTTCCCAGCTGGCTAGCATAAGCAGCTTTATGATTCTTGTTTTAATTTGTAGTAATCCTACAGACACTTAGACACTCTCTTAAACGTTGTTTCCCATTTCTTTTTGTTGGCGGATTTTCTTCTTCTTCTTCTTCTCTTCCTCCTCTAAAACAAGTCAACAAACAAAACAGTTTAGTCCTGTTTGAAAATTTGGTTAACTGGATTTTAATGACATCAGCGACCATATCAACAGATTAATCATCGTGATTAATGACTTTCTAAACTTTAACGAATCAAAGGCGCGCGTGAAGCTGAAGTCCAACAGTTCACGCGCGTCAAACATTAACTCAAACGCGTGTCGCAACTCCTGCAACAACAACTTCATACAGACGCGAATCTACAAACAACACGAGAAGATAATGGCGACAACACGCTCTCTGCATATCCTCAACAGACAGCACCATTTCCTGAACAAGGTGCATGCAACATGGCTGGTCAGGTAATGTGCTGCGTTTGTCACTGAGAGGTGCGTGAAGCACGATACGTTTTCTGAGGTAAAGATAGTCCGCATTCAGCAATGCTAGACAAATTGCACATCTAGAGTCCATTCAGTCATATATTCAGTATGGGGACAGTTGATGAATAATATGGACGGAATCTTGCTTTTTTAATAACATCAGGGGTTTTATGTTTAAATATATGTGAACGTGTAAGGTAAAGTGTAGGCTTAATGTGCTGCATAAAAGCGTCCTGTAGTGTGACAAGGACATTTTAAAGTGCATCAATTCAGTTTCTCAAATTATCGCCCACATTGCACAGGTAATATTGCTAGATTTTTCACATGAAATAACCTTTTCCTCTGACAATCCAATAATGTCTCTGTTTCTTTGAACACTTATTTTTAACTTGCAATACTTTTTGCCTTTTTATAAATCTATTATAATAAAACTATAAATATAAATCTATGAATTTGATCATTTTATTATTATTATTATATTTGAACAAATATATAAAAACAATAAAAACTAAGTACAAGCTAATTATTGTAAAATGATTATTTTGTTTCGCACATAAAAAAAAAAAAATATATATATATATATATATATATATATATTTATATATAATTTATACAATTTATAGACTGACTGCTATTGCCTGTAAATAAAGCTAATAATAATAACTACAGGCTAATTTTTAGTAAATAAATATCTGCATATTAAAACAATGATAGTAATTTATTAATCATCTTTACAGGGAGGACATTTTTCCCCGAATTACAGTAAGCTCTCCACACAAATTATGTAAATTATCATTAGAAAGTAGTTTTATTAAAAAAAATGGACTGTGTCCTATGGTGTGACATAGAAATATGTTTCTTTATTCTTAGTTACAAATAGTGTGAGAGAGGTTTGTCTCGGATGTTAGTTGGTTTTTATTTATTTATTTATTACAGTAAGCTCTCCACACAAATTATGTAAATTATCATAAGAAGGTAGTTTTATTCAATTCAATGCAGCAATTTATGAATACCATATGCACTGCAGGGGGCTATTAAGCCATAAAAGTTAATATTAAGCCATTACAACTATGCATAATAATTATTTAGCATGTCACACTGCCGGCCTTTGCTGTCACGGCTTGAAATGTCACATCAACTACCCATGTGCGTGCACGCTTTCTATAATACTGTGCGCTGCAGCTTGTGATGCATCACTTATATATTTATTAAACACTTGCTGAAACAGTTTTGCTTGTGAATCTTTAGAGGTTTTGCGAATAAAAGTGATGAAGGCTGGTTGAGTTCCATGTTTGCACACAAAGTGGATGCCAGAAAAGATGCCCACTCCAATCTGCTCTCCAAGAAAGAAACCAGCAACCTCTACAAGATTCAGTGTGAGCCAATCCGTCTAAAACCTTCAAGGATGCGCTAAAATGTTTAGGCCTTGGGAGAAATTGTGCATGCAGTATAGTTGATAGGAATTGCTAAAAAATATCTGCATGCATGAATGATGTGCTTGCTTGTCGTTTTCCTCCAGAAAACAGCCTAAACTGTTTATTTTATACTAATTGCTTTAATAAATCAGCTTGCAAAGTGTTTATTTGGAGAATTCTTTTGTTATCAAGAAACCAGCTGTATGGGGAATGGTAATGAAAATTGGGTTTAGAAAAACGAGGGTGATATTTCATTAAATGGTTGATTTGAGTGATCAAATCGCAAGGAATTTCACTGAATTCAAAATGTTTACTTCAACTACAGTAGAACATCTATAAAAACTCTGCAAGAAGCTGATCCATTTGTGTTTCCTGACATCTTCAAACCTTTTTTTTTAGTACACAATGTCAAGCCAGAGTGCATGGAGGCATACAATAAAATGTCGTAAGTACCCTTTTGATTTTGCAATTGCTGATAAAGTGTAGTCTTGATTTCAGAATGACACATGCAGGCCTGCCATGCCTAGATGTAATGTACTTTGGTTCTTTGATTGTCTTATGTGATCGTGATTTATTATCATTAATATAGTACCGGCATGTCACTCCCCATCTTCCTGTTTCTATAGCAAATACATTAATTAAATATATTACGGTTAAAGTTTAAAACCAGTTTAAATTAAGACACATTTCTAAATTACTCCCACTGTCTATTTTAAGGGATGAGGTACAAAAAGAACTTCATCGTGATGCGAGTTATCCATGTGAAGTCATTGGAAGCTGGAACACCTGGTATGGTGAACAGGATCAAGCAGGTGAAATGAAAAACTTCATTCTTGTATTACATTTTATAATGTTTTTGAAAAAAGTTTCTTATGCTCACATAAAGTTGCTTTCATTTGCTCAAAAATATAGTAAAAAGAGTAATGTTGTGAAATATTATTACAAATTTAAATAACTATTTGTCTATTTGAATGCATTTTAAAATGTAATTTACTTCTGTGATGCAAAGATGAATGTCACATGATTCTTTAGAAATTATTCTGATATGCTGCTCAGTTATTCTACTAAATATTATTGTGGAGAACAGAATTTATATATATATATAAATAACATTATAAATGTCTTTACTGTCACTTTTGATCAATGTACTGTATGTTTCTTTGCTGAAATATTCATTTCTCTCAAAAACAAAAAAACCTTACTGACTGTGTTTACTTACACAAATCACTGAATTTTTAAAGCACCACATTTAGTTTGTTTAAATAGCTATTAGCTGTTTTATATATCTTTTTTGCAGTACTAGAGTGACACATGCTGTTTTGTGTTTGTAGTGCATCTCTGGAGGTATTCTGGTGGATATCCTGCTCTAACAGAGTGTTTGCGCAAACTCAACCGCAATACGGTATTTGACACATCTCTCTGCACTTAAAATTTGGATGTAAGGATGTTAGGATCTATGTATTGTGTCCTTTATCAGAATGTTTTCTCTGCAGGCGTATCTTGCATTTCGGAAAGAGAGGAGTAAAATGTTGATCTCCCGACGCAACCAGCTTCTTCTGGAGTTCAGTTTCTGGAACGAGCCTGCGCCCAGAAGCGGCCCCAACATTTATGAACTGAGAACATACCAACTAGTAGTAAATACCATTTAATTGTTCTTTTTTTTTTTTTTTTGTAATATACACCTTCTTATTTTATTACTTAAAGGAAAATTGACTAACCCTCAGGCCATCCAAGATGAGCCCTTTTGCCATTGGATCAGATTTGGAGAAATTAAGGATTATATCGCTTGCTGATCCGTGGGTTCTTTGCAGTGAATGGATGCCATCAGAATGAATGAGCATCAGAACAGCCACGATAAAATGCTTCCTTCAGTAGAAAAGTCCATCCCTTGTTGTCCTATCCCATCAAAATCTATTTGTTTGGAAATGTTTTGGACTGTTTTGCTTGTGAGAGATGCTTGATCTATGAAAATTTCTCTCCTGATTAAGATTAAACAATTTTTTCACTTGAGAAATCTTTTATTATGAACAGAAAACTTATATTTTAGCTGCACGTAACTGTTTGAAGTTAGTACATGTCAATCATGGATTTGTTTTTTTTATACATACAAGCAGCTTTTTGCTTAACAAGACATGAATTGATGTACTGAAGTTGTGTGTTTGGACTCATTCTGACGGCACCCATTCACTGCAGAGGACCCAAGTGATGTGAAATGAAGTTTCTCCAAATCTGTTCTGATGAAAAAACAAACTCACACCTTGGATAACCTGGAGGTGAGTACGTTTTCAGCTTTTCCTTTAACTCTTTTTTTTCTCTTTTTTTCCTGTTTGGTTTGTCCTGGAATTTCTAAATCAAGCCTGGAACAATGATTGAATGGGGAAATCACTGGTAAGTTTGTGTCTGAATTGTAGTTTAACTTAAGGATAAAATGCTAGTATTATTTCGCCATGTTGCATATTTAATCTATTTTATCATGTTCAAGGGCTCGAGCAATCAAATATAGACAGGAAAACAATGAAGCAGTGGGCGGCTTCTTCACACAGATCGGTGAATTGTATGTTGTTCATCATTTATGGGGTAAGAACATTCTTCGCTGAGCCCAGCTCTTCTTCTGATCATTGCATATTATTTGTTGTTTTAAAATATCTCAATTGTACTGAATTTTTTAAAATGTGTTTTAGCCTATAAAGACCTGCAATCCAGAGAAGAGACCAGAAATGCTGCTTGGTTAAAAGAGGGCTGGGATGCTAATGTGCACTATACGAGTGAGTATAAAAAAAAAAGGCGAGTTTTGAAATTCAGTACTGATGTATTTATCATTACTTCATAATATACTGTAAAAATGTTTTAAAAACTGTTCAAAATATGTTAAATATATTCTATTTTATATAATGTGCTGTTCTTTTGAATATCATCATATAATTCTGATAAAAGTCCAGCAAAAATTTTCCAACAAAAATATTAGGTAGCACAATTGTTTTCTACATATTATTATTATTATTATTATTATTATTAATAATAATAATAACAATGATAACTTTTTTGAGCAGCAAATCAGCATACAGAAATAATTTCTAAAGGGTCATGTGACACTAAAGCTGCTGAAAATGTTGCTGTATCATAACAGAAATAAATTGCATTTTAAAATACCTGAATTAAAATATATTTAAAAAATAATTTATTTCAAATTTAATTAAGATTTTACAATATTACTATTTATATAGTACTATTTATATTTTCAGCCTTGGTGAGCATAGAGACTACTTTTTTAATTTTTCTTACATACTGTCAAATTTTTTAACAGTAGGTTATATTTTAACTGTGCTATCCTCCGTTGCCAGCAAATTTAATCCACTTATCTCTGAATTTTTTTTAAATTTTAAAATTCTGTAAAATGTCATAACGACAGTCTGATCAAATAATGATTTAAAATTACAATTTTGGGTATTCCTTGGATACAGAAAATGCGCATACTTAAGTATGCTAGAATAATTCAGAAATAGTAAGCAATTCAAAGCGTTTTCTTTGTAAACGGCGCCATCTGGTGGATTTCAGTAGAACTGTTCAAAACATTAAAACTTGTTTATTTCTGTTTTTGACAGTGCCTCTTATCCAAAAGATGGAATCGAGAATTATGATTCCCATGGAACATTCACCTCTGCAGTAAAACCAACAGTGTTTGGCCTGTGATGATACCAAAACCACCAGCAGATCTACTGTTTACTTCTGACTTAATCAAACACATCTGAAGCAGATGATCAAGGTCTTCAGGTCCTCTTGAAGTAGACAGGCAGTCGTGTTAGAGAAGAGCTGGACCTAAAGCCTGCAAGAATGCTAAACTGTGCCAGTTTTGAAGCCAATCTGAGAACTACAATGACAGAGCTCAGTGTTGTCATATAGGACTGTTAAAGTAATATATTTAAAAATTACAGTCTTGATTTAGTCATTATTTGTCTTTCTGATGCATCATCTGGCCTGTTGGAGTGTTTGAGGAACTGCATGTCAGCATAGCCTTTTATCTACATTAAAAAGAAATTTGCTAAATTGAATGCACTTATTGGAATACTTCCTTTTAATATAGTAAACTTTAAATCTCCATTATAGGATAGTAAATAAATAATTTCTGTTGATATGATTTGTGTCATATATACGCTTATATATTTAATATAAGCTTAATATATTTATATATTATTGTGATTTAATAATACTTGATGTTGCCATGGCCATTTTCATTGTACATAAAAAGTATAGCTGTTTGCCTATTTAAAAATGCTTTACGATTGCTTAAAGGGATAGCTCCCCCAAAAATGAAAATTCTGTTTTTAACTACTTACCCTTATGTCATTCCAAACCCGTAAGACCTTTCATCATTAAAACACAAATGAAGATATTTTTGATTAGGGATCTCTGACTCTCCCTTAGACAGCAAGTGTCTTACCACAATCAAGGCATAGAAGCGTAGTAAGGACATAGTTAAAATAGTCCATGTGACATCAGCGGTTCAACCGTAATTTTACAAAGCTATGGGAATTCATGACGCATGTGCATGCTATAATGTAAACAATGTATGCACATACTTTGATCTTAACGTGAACACTTGGTAAAACTTAAGGTTGAACCACTGATGTCATATTAATTATTTTAACAATGCCCTTACTACATTTCTGTGTCGTGATTGCCCTTGCTGTCTACGAAAGGGGTTAAAAACCCCTCCTCGGATTTCGTTAAAAATATCTACATTTGTGTTCTGAAGATGAACAAAGGTCTTACGGGTTTGGAACGACATGGGGTGAGTAATTAATGACAGAAATGTTCAACTATCCCTTTAATTTTATGGCAATGATATTACATAAATGTCAAAAACATTATTTGGACGATTGATATAACTAAGGCCCATAAATATTTTAATTCATTTAAATACAGGGATATTTCTACAGTCATCAAATTAACAGAGTTCATGGCCCATTGACTCATTGTGCATCTGTGCCTTTAAAAACAAGGGGGCGTGTGAGAGCTGGGCCGTCTGCTGTTCGAACCAAATGAACTGCTAGAATGGCAAAAAGCGTGACACGATGGACTCCAAAGTGGGCGGGGCTTCACCATATGTCTGTTTGCAGATTCGATGGCTTTAAATAATATTCTCCGACTTACAATCAGTGTTTCTGCCAGTTTCTCCGTGCCGTTTTCTGGTGTAAATGACTGCCTTTAATACTCGCTGAAGCGAACTATAAGCGGCGCTGTCACGTGATATCTGTTACTTTTCTCAGCGCTGATAAGATTCGCCTTATCACGGTCACTTGTGATGACTTCATATTGATTTCGTTCACATTTTACATAGTATAAGTATTTTAATATAGAGTTATGTTAATTGTTGAACATAATATATCACAATTCGTTTTAACCTACAAAAATATTAAATATAAGAGAGACAATATGCGAATTCAAATTAGTTGAGCGGCTCCAAACGCCCCCTGGAGGAAGCCAACTGTAAGTCCCATTGTAAACAACATTTTAGATGCACTTTTCAATTAGTTCTGGAGTCGAATTACATCGAACGAGTCTCTCCCAGCAGCGTGCCCAGTGCACAAGGATGAATCGTTTTGGTAGCACAGGGGTACGTAGCACCACATAGGCGGTTCTCGCGTTGCGTTATTTTAACGCGCCCACCTGCGCTGCATAGAAGAACACATTTTCACGGCGTCTCCCTGGAGGATTGGTAAACGATGGACCTGCACATCTTGGACCATAAATTACGGGTCACATCAATAAGCAAAACGGGACTCCAGCAGTACACACACCCCCTAATCAAACTGATATTTCTCCGAAACAGGACGAGGTAAGATCAGTGAACGCCTGTATGAGTTTGCGAACATGTTTTTACGCGTTTGATGGTGCAATGTCTCTTTTTAAGGCACCAGTTGAAGTACATGGCGTGCTTGTTTACAATGTGTTCAACTGCAAAGTAAGAGCCTCACCCTGTTGTGGTTAGTTTGCAGAATGATAAATGACCAGTGAATGTCAGATCATCATGCATATGCATTTGGGGCCTTTAACTTATTCTTGAAATTACACTTTGAAACGGCTGTGAATATTTCATTATTTATTATATATTATTATTACATAATATATATTATCATTACAAATTTTTATCATTATTTATTGGCCACCTTTCGCTATAGATATAGCTGGTCATTAAAAAAAACATGTTGGTTGTTGACTTTTTAGTAGTATGATGTTTAATGCCTTTACCATAATTGAGATCCCATGGGTTTTTTTTGTGCCAGATAAATACTGGCACAGTTATACTCTGTATTTTAACACTTGAATAACAGTTAGGACTGTTATTAATATAAAAACAAAAAATTATGTATAGTATAATATAAATACAAAGCATTCAAACCAAAAGTTAGTGGGACATGTCCGTACTAGTTAAGGGCAAATTACTTCATACATCTGCTAAGCAAAACTTTAGGACATGTTGGAAGGATTCACTGCAAAATCTAGTTATGTGCTTTTGCTGTGCTTTTTCTGCTGTGCTTTTGTCTGTCTCTATTTCGTACGACTAAAGGCGTTACACATGTGCAATAAATAAATCTGGGTTGTAAAATGTCGCTGATGGAAGTATTTTGTGGGGCATCGTGTGACTTCAGTTCGTTTTATGATCTGCTTAATGCTGCTGAATGGGTGTTTTTGTCACGTCTGCGAGGACGAGGGGATAGCGACAGGCCTTTCAGGACTGGATTGGATTCACATAGAGCTTAGAAAAAGAGTGGTGTTTGTGTATTCAATATGCCTTTTCTGGTTCGTTCAGGCATATCTTGTTGAACTTTCTAGAACCTCGAGTGCTACAGACTGATAATGTTAAGCATATCACTTTCAAATCCTTAAATGAGCCTTGTTTTTGTTTTTTTTTATCTTTAAATACATAAATTGAAGTTCACCCCAAACATAATATTCTGTCTTAATTTTACTTAGCCTAATTTATATATTAAAAAATAATAATAATGTGTGAGTTGTAAGAACTACTATATTTAAAGTTGCGTGAAGTGATACAATATCTTTGAATGAGGAGCAGACTGAAATGCATGTTTTTGAAAATCTTTGTTTCCGTTGTACAGTAGCTCTCAAATACTCTTCGTGCATGAGCATATTCAAACTTGCCATGTCAATTTTGATATCATGACACCAAGCAGCTCTTCATGTGTCTTACAGCTGAATGTGATGTGGTAAGAGTGTAGCAGAAGTGATGACAAATTTTGTTTTTGGATGAGTTATGCTTTTAAAGGTCATAAGGTGTGCTCACACAAACGCAAGACTATCTCATCTGGGAATGTTATTACAGCATCTGCTTGTTTTACTCACTCACACAAAAATAAAAATACCATTTGCACCATTGTTGTCATAAACCTTTGACTTTCTTTTTATTTTGAACTCATAAGGAGATAATTTGAATTATAGTCTTTCAAGATTAAAAAAGCACCATTAAAGTCATAAAACTTGAGGTGAATTTGGATCGCAGTTTTATTAAGAAAAAGTTTATTTAAAAGTATTTCAGAGTCATTAAAAAAGATTTTACTCAGGAGAATGCTTGTGTGTACGTGCAAATTTAAATCTGCGCTCATTAATAAATCACGATTCTTCAATAACTTTGGTAATGGATTGTATTGTAAATTTCTTTAAAAATATAAGGAACAATTGAAGCCACACACATGCAAAAATCAACTATATACAATTATTAAGATGAAATATTATCCATAGATATATGATATTTTAAGGATGCATGATTGATTGGTTAATCAAATCAGTTTATTAGTTAACTAAAACTAAATTATGATATCTTGTGCTTTTCTGCTTTTAAGGTGAACGTAATTATCATTAATATTATAAATGTACAGATGTGAAATAAAATTTTAATATTATTTCTTATACTCTGGATTTTTTTTTTTTTTACAGTGAAATATTATAATAGTGATTTTGTTTTGTCACTTTAGCAATAGTAGTTGATAACAATAATAATGATAATAATAATAATAATAATAATTATTATTTTTATTATTATTATTATTACCACTACAGCATTTTACAAACAAGCACAGCAAAGCTAAATGTAATTATTTTTTATTATAATTTTTTTTGCCCTTGATTTGTGTGTGTATAATGAACGTACCTCAGAGTTAATGTAAAGGTTCATAGGTAAATAACTTTTTTTTTTTTCACAGAAGACCTTCTCACCTACATTTTTCCTCACAGAAATGTATTTTCTGACTTGGACTAGAGTGCACTAATATAGTGAATCTAGTTCTCTCCCTTTTCTCGCCATTCTGGAGGATGTTGGTTTAACACCGCTCCTACATTTCTCAGTTTTCCAGAAGGCTTTGGAGCGCTTGCAGGAAGTTGAACCCTGGGAGCTCTAGATGTTGTTAGGAAGTGTGAGACTAGCTGACACAATGCTGCTGTGCTGAGTTAGCCCTGAGGGTGGGGATGTATTATTTCCCTTCTGGTAGGCTCTTGGATTGATGTGCCCGGTCGCTGGGGTGCGGGTTGTATCGCGCTGAGTTGCAGACAGCACAGGAATCAGCTGTGAATGAAGACCTGTGGGTGACTGCCAGTACAGTCTCACTGCTCTTCCTACAGATAACGGCTGCTGCACTGCTGAGTCTCCCTCAACAGCAGTAGTTAAGTGAAAGTTAGAAAGTGCTCATTGTTAGCAGACTACTGAAAATATAAGTACTGAAGTCAATGCAATGAAGTCATAAAAATGTATCTGTTTTTGCAAATGAACCGATAGCAGTAATATGATTATTATAATGATGATTATTATTTGGATGTTTTTGTTTATTAAGTAAAAATCTTTTACTCATTTTAAACATTTGGGGTCAGTAAGATTTATTTATTTATTAAAAAAAGAGAAAATAATGCAAAAATATTTCTATTTCAAATAAATGCTGTACTTTGAACTTTTCTAATCATCAATGAATACATTTTAGAAAAAAATATTAAGCAGCACAACTGTTTCAACATTGATAATTATAAGAATGTTTCTTGTGGAGCAAATTAGCACGTTGGAATGATTTCTGGAAGATCACGTGACACTGAAGACTGGAGTAATAATGCTGAAAATTTAGCTTTGCGTCACTGAAATAATTTTCATTTTAAAATATATTCAAATTTGACCCTGGACCACAAAACCAGTCATGTGTCAGTTTTGTTTTGAGATTTATATATCATCTGAAATCGGAATAAATAAGCTTTGCATTGATGTGGAGGATGCAACTATTTGAAAATCTGGAATCTGAGGGTGCAAAAATATCTAAATATTGAGAATATCACCTTTAAAGTTGCCCAAACGATGTTCTTAGTAATGCATGTTACTAATCAGAAGTTCTTATGTAATTACAGTAAGAAATTTACAAAATGTCTTCATGGAACACTCTTTACTTAATATAATATAATATAAAATCAATCATTTTGATCCATACAATATGTTGTTGGCTATTGCTACAAATATACCTTCATTCAAAAACACAAAAAGTCACCAACCCCAAACTTTTGAACATTAGTGTATTTTTATTATTAACCAACAAATGAATGTAATTAGACTACATGATGCATAACTAATCGGTATTATTGTGCTTTGATGCTGGTAGATGAAATGAATCATCCAGTCTGGACGTCATTTGCACAAACTGCTCAACAGTCCTTTTCCCATGATTCTCATTTGCTGCTGCTGCTCAGCTCTGTAGCTCTTAGACAATAGATCAGACTGAATGAAGTGGAGCATGTTGTTCTGGGTTCCTGGACCGGCTCCTAAAGAATTTGGGTCAAAGCCTGTTGTGAAGAAACCAATTCACAAAAACTTCTTTCCTCTTTTAACATACACAGAGCACCTCAAATTTAGTAATCACAAGGGAAAAAAAAAAATGGAATTCAAAACCATATGAATGGATTTCAGATGTTCAGAAGTTGACGTGAAAGAGAAAATAACATTCACTTTTTCTGCAGAGGGGTTAGATGTGGTTTCTCTCTCCATCCCACGCCTCCCTGCTGGAAAAACTCTTTACAACAATCTGCTATTGTTTTTGTCCATTATGCAACGTCTGATATGTCTGTTTGGTTTTGTTTCTTTTTCACTGCCTCTGTTTATTTTCCCTCACTCCTGTGCTTTTTCTCTTTCTCTCACAGATGCAAATTTTTCAGTCTCACAGAGACTCCGGAAAATTACACAGTTGTCCTCGATGAGGAGGGATTTAAAGGTAAAATACACACACATGCACTGCTGTCCTGTGGCTTTTCTCTCTTTAGTTGATAATGACACACATTGTCAAGGAATATACTGGCAATTATGTCATTTCATTTATAGTTATATTTTATGTTGTCACCAGAAAGGACTCTTCCTAAAGCTTTATAATCTGAAGTTTCACATTGAAAATCCCCTAAATATTTTTGAGCATTTGCATATATATGAAAAAAGTCTCTGGTGCACAAGGCTGCATTTGATTAAAAATACTCAATTGTTGATACAAAAAAGCAATTACAATTATTACATATTATTTTAAATTGAATTATAATGAATTAATTGTGTGTATGTGTATATATATGTGTGTGTGTGTATGTATGTGTGTGTGTATATATATATATATATATATATATACACATATACATATACACACACACACTTGCATTTGTGGTTTACGGGGACTCTCCATAGGCGTAATGGTTTTTATACTGTACAAACTGTATG
>JAUMHE010000084.1:1084262-1097467 GCA_032359235.1 Enteromius mattozi | reverse complement strand
TAAAATACATTTTGTTATTGACCAAATACTTATTTTCAACCATAATTTGCAAATAAATTCTTTAATGTGATTTTCTGGATTTTTTTTTCTCATTTTCTCTCATTTCTCTCACAATTGGTGGCTGACTGTATATAAAAAAAATTGTCTTGACTGCATTTATTTGATTTTTTAAAATATAACCGTTTTAAACAGCTGTTTTCTATTTGAATATAATTTAAAATGTCAATAATGAAGTTTCATTCTAATTTGTGGCCTTGGACCACAAAATCAGTCTTAAAGGCAGGGTAAGCGATTTCTGAAAGCCAGTGTTGATATTTGAAATCACCAAAACAAACATGCCCCTACCCCATAAGTGTCTCACCCCTATTTTGATAGCTCCGCCCCACACATACATAGCCTACGTAAGCCTACGTAACCCAGCCATCGATTAGTTCTGTGAAACAAAGCAGAACCAATGTCACACGGTCTACATGGGATGTGAGCAGCATGACAAAATACTATAAAAGTCATTATAATCAGTGATTGTTGTCTACACCGAACGCAAGCGGCATGACAAATCTCCGACAGAAAACTGCTGCTGTGTTCTATTTATTTACAAAAATTCCGGGTTGCCGCGAATAGCTTTACAGTTCTGTGTGACGCTAGTTTTACTCAAATGAAAAGGTAAGCTCATGAAGTGCAGAGCAGTTCTGGAGATGTTGTTCATGTATTTATGTCCTTAATAGTTAGTGAGCCGCAGATGCAAGGTAGTATTGACTACCAGGTTTCTTAGTTGACATTCTCTACTACAAATGTGCTGCTTTTTCTACAAATATTTTGTAAAATGATAAGGAAATGAACACATGAAATGTTTTAAAACTGACATATTTATTGACACAGCCTTCTGTCTGTCCTCTATCCATTCTGTTCCTCCAGAGCTCCAGCCGTCTGAACACTTACAGGTGGAGGGCTCCACTTGGCTCCCGCTCAATGTCGTCTCCAATGGCAATGCCTCCAGCAGCTCACAGGCCGTAGGTGTCACCAAGATCGCCAAGTCTGTTATCGCTCCATTGGCCGAGCAGCATGTGTCCGTCTTCATGCTCTCCACCTATCAAACGGACTTTATTCTGGTAAGCGAAATGTGATTGGGCTAAATTTTGGCTAGTTTTGAGTAGCAATTTGGCGGGTTTTGTTGTAAAAACCTGGCAACCCTGAATGTTGAAAGTATTGTGTTAGTGAATTAGGGTTGCCAAAAATGCCATGACTTACAATAAATGTTAGCTGCAATATAATACAAAAATAAATAAATAAGTAAAATAAAATGACAAAAATCATGTAAGAAAACTAAGCTTTAGCTAAAATCTTTTAATTAAAACAAAATATTACAAATCTAATTTAGAAGTTTAATAGTCTATCAGTGATACTAAAATAACACTAATGAATAACCATAATATTTTATGTAATTAGTTTATGTTCAGATAAAATCCTGAATAATGACAGTCAAACGGGAGAAGTTGGAGCTTTCATAAAATTTGTTTCCATCTTGTAATTATGACTTTGTTGAGAACATGAACAGCTTTTTTTGTGAGAAATTGATATTTATGGTAATTCGGATATTTTGTAAATATTATTTATTAATATTATTTGTTTAACAACATAAGTATATTGTATTAAATATATTATATTAAATATTATTATATATTAAATAATATTATATTATCTTATTAATATTGTTATTTTTAACTATTTGGTTGTTAATAATAGTTTGTGTCGTTTTTAACTAAGCAAAGAAACCAAACAAACAGATGTGGAGCTGACAGAGATTTGGCTGTACCCAGAGACACTGAACAGTGTTAATAAATAAAGTATTAAGGAAACAGCAACATGAACATGCACTAACATCAAACAAACCTACCTGCTGTAAATGTTTTACAATTTTATGACCTTTTTGTTTTTAATAAGTTGGTAGATGTGTAATGAAAGTTGTGTAATGTTGATTGGCCTTTATGCGTTATATTTTCAAGGGCAGTGATGCTATTGTAATAAACTAGTTTACATGTGCTAATAACTATAGTACTGTGTGGGACAGGATTTATTTTTTTTATCCTTGTTTAAAAACTTACTTTTGTTTTATTTATATATTTTGTGTAAACTATCTTTTTGGAAAGTCTTTCTAGGCTGCTTGTCGAATTTGCATGACTTTCTGTTTGTAAAAAAAAATATCAAATTCCTCAATATTAAATTACTTGATATAAAATCAGTTAGGATACTGACTAATTGAATATTCATTCCTGAATGCAAAGTCCAAACTTTGTGCAAGAAAACCACATGCAAAGGCACACACCAAAAGTTACCCACAGGGGGTGCTACAATGACAACAAATAACATCCATAACAGTTTGATTAAATATTGCTTTTGTGGTGTTGTTGTTTGAGAGCAAGTGATGCTAACATATGTTAAAAATGCAGTAATGATATAAAAGTACAGTACAGAATGAACATCGGAGTGCCATTTGTATGAAAATGCATGTTATTAACATACTAAATGGGATGTTTGTGTTGTAGGTGCGAGAGAAGGACCTGTCGGTGGTGGTGGAGACTCTGGTGGAGGAGTTTAATATTTTCAGAGAGGAGGGAGGAGAGTCGGTGCCTGTCCACAGTCAGGATGCCTGCAACGGCCTCCAGCGAAACGGCAGAGAGGGTATTTTTTATATATTTAAAAAAAACAGTAAAATTAGCCATCTTGTGTTGTAGCATTACACTTTAAAATAGTGTTTTTTGTTTTATATATATTTTAAAATGTATTTATTTCTGTGATCAAATCTGAATTTTCAGCATCATTACTTTAGCTTCAGTATCACATGATCTTACTGATTTGCTGCTCACAAAACATTTATTCTTGTTCTTTGTATTTATTATTATTACTGTTGAAGGCCATGATATTTTTTTCCAGGATTCTTCAATGAATAGGATTAACAGCATTTATGTGAATAATTTTTTCCCAACAATATAAGATGTCACTTTTGATCAGTTTAATGTATCCTTGCTGAATAAATCTTAATTCCTAAAAAAGTTAAATACTGACCCACAGTATTTGAATTAATGTAGTGGCTTTTTGAAAAGGCCATAACATGTGAAATTATGAAATTGATGTTTTAAAGTACCCCTATTATGGGTAGTGAAAAGTTCATACTTGGGTTTTGGGAGTCCCAAACAACAATGCATGCAAGGTAAAACTTTCATTTTCTTTATAATAAGTGATTCATTCAATTATTCATTTTGCCAAACCCATCTTATGGTTGTTTTTTTTTTTTTATTTAAAGCAGTGTTTGTGAGCTTTTAACACTCCAATAGCGGGAAAGACTAAAATTGCATTTTCAATCAGACCAACATGAAAAGATCAACAAGGGAGCAGGTCAAGTTGACATCAGCATGAAACAACTTGGGACTCATTTAAAAAAAAAAAAAAAAAAAAAGACTAATTTCAATGATTCAGAGTCGAATCTTTCTTTTGAGAGACCATAACTTTAAACACGGTTCACTTTCAGATTTCAAACTTTGCAGGGATGTTTTCATTCACCAGTGTTACACACTGCATGAAAGTTTATTTTCATAATGGGGCACTTTAAGAATAGCCCATTATACTACGAATACATTATCTGATAGTATTAACACTTGGTAGTGTGTTATTGATTATTTTTCCAGTGTTTTGCATCAACACATTATTCAATTCAAAACCAGCTCATTCACAAAAACAAGTTTTGAGTATTGTTTTTCCTATTTTAAATTGTTATTGTGTGTGTGTGTGTTCAGTTCCACATGCAACAGTTCATCCATTGCTGATTCCTGAGAATCAGTTCTGTGTAATGAGCTTGGATCCAGACACACTGCCAGCGATCGCCACCACCCTCATAGATGTTCTGTTTTACTCTAACAGGTATGAAACTCATGCAGCGATGCTGTCTGCATCTCACTGTTTTCACTGCTTTGAGTTGTGCATTTTCTCTTCAGCACCACCCTCAGCTGAACAATACTGTTTTATATATTTAATTGCCACTAAGATAGGGTGAACTACATCGCTTTTTTAATACAATTTGTTTTCTTAGTAGGAAGAAATAAGAGGTAAAACTAGTACTTCTAATTAAAAATCAAAGTGGCTCTTATAATTTTTGCTTTTTTTTTTGCTGTGTGTGTGTGCTCAGTTACTTTTCTATGCATATTCATTTATAAAAAGTAGTAGGTTAAGTATTATGTTTGATAATTAATTGAACATATGTTTTTCCTGCAGTCCTAAAGATGGCGCCAGTGTTGATCAGGACATGGAGTGCATCAAGTTCTTCTCCTTTTCTCTGATTGATGGATATGTGTCTTTGGTGATGGACACAGAAGCACAAAGACAGTAAGACACTTCACACAGTAATGGACAGGTCATCATATCAAAATTTTGCAAGTTGCAAAATAAATATGACAAAAAATGTTTGTTTGTGTCAGATTCCCTGCTGATCTTCTCTTCACCAGCTCCTCTGGTGAGCTCTGGAGGATGGTGAGAATAGGAGGGCAGCCTCTTGGCTTCGGTGAGCTTCATTCACCATCAGATAACTTCTTTTTGTCATTTGAATGCAGCATGTATCATTTAGGCATGGCAGAATCTATTGCAATAAAACTGTATATGTGTATTGTAATAAAAAATAGGATCTCAAAAGGTGACAGGATTACACTTGCATTTTTAATTTACTGCACAATTACAAATGTAAACAAAACCCTAAACTTAACCCTAATTTACTAGGTGGTTTATAGATTTAAATATTTATATTATTTTAAATTTAATGTAATATTCATATTATTTTAATGTGATTTGTATCTGATTCATATAATTTAATTCTAATAATTAAATAATTTAAATGTCCTTTAATTTAAATAAAATGATTAAATATGCAATATTTGTGTGTGATTATGCATTTTTTCACAAAGACAATAACAAAACATTTACTAAAAAAAATTCATTGTTTTATTTGCTTACTTGCTTTTCTTGTGACCATTAATCAATATTAGAGAACCACCTACATGTAAATGTGTTGTTAAATTATTTAAATATTAACTTGAGATTCAACTGAGACATCAAGTAAATATTTTATTCCAAAAAAGTTTGGCTGACAAAAAAAAGGGAATTCCTGGCCTACTTGAAATCAATCGTGAGTCTCCCATGTAGATTTTGGAGCACTTTTGCTATGCCATATAGCTGCTGGCTATATATACCATTATAATAACCTTATGAGGTTCTGTTGCAGTTAGGATGCATAAGTACTGTATATAATAGCTCCTTTTAATGTTTTTCTGTCTGATCCAATCGCTAGTCCATATAACAGTGAAATCTGTTCAGATCAGTGAACAAGCACAACAGATTGAATCAGAAAGTCACATCTCTCCCACTTGTTTGCCGTTATCTCACTCTGTCTTTCTTTCTTTCTTTCTTTTTTTTTCTTTTTTTTCAGATGAGTGTGGGATAGTCGCTCAGATCTCTCAGCCTCTTGCAGACAGTGATATATCAGCATATTATATTAGCACCTTCAGCTTTGATCATGCTCTGGTAAGTCATTTTGCCCCCCGTTTTTGACACCCATAACATTTTAGCTCTGTGTAGTAGTCGATAGGGCATTAATAATGTCACCACATCAAATGCAATGAATACTCAGTGTCAGGGTAATGAAAGTCCCAGACTGTCCTGTGTGCGCTTGTTTTGCGATAATGATCTGATGACATTCAGTCTGTAGAGGTTATGTGTCTATTCTACCACATTTTTATGTAGTACATTTGAATCTTTTGCGATATTTGTGGGATGTTGAGTAACGTGAGGATAGATGGTATGCAAATGGTTGTCTAGTAACCAGGAAACTGAAGAATTACAGAATATGATCTAATTGGACAAATTTCATAATACTGCCTCTGTTTATTTCCATGATGTCACATGAGATCAGATCATCTGGTTGTCCTCGTTTCCTATTCCTTTTGTTTTTTTCTAGAAATGATCAAGTATTTTAGCAGAAACCGTTTGGTTCCCTATGGGTCAGTGGGTCGTTCTTAGTCATCATTAGATCGTCGTTATCATTTAATAATAAAATGAGCTGTCTTACACGACTGCCTGGAGTACTTGCTTATGATTGGTGAATCACAGCATTGGGCACAGAAAGGCAAATTTTTTTTTGTTGGTTTGTAGTATACAGCAGTTTAAATCGCAGTCTCAACATATGACAAAATAAACACAATATTTTATGGCTAAGTTGTGCAGCCCGAATTAGGCTATACACAAATTGTGGTCCATTATTGATGTAAAAATTATAGTTAGTAAACTGATCTATTAGTTTACACATTTTTGTAATGTATTTTGATTACTTTTAGATTGTATTTGACCTACCTTATTTACCACCTAGTAAAGTGGGACGATTAATCGCATCCAAAATAAACGTTTTTGTTTACATAATATGTATTGCGTTTATGTATATATAAATACACACACATACAGCATATATTTTGAAAATATGTACATATATATATATATATATACATACACATACATACATATACATTATGTAAAAAATAGAGAGAGAAATAAAATGCATGCTATCTTAATGTATATCCTTAAAAGGTCAGTCTGGAGGAAAGACTGCAGGATTTATTAAATCATAGACGTATTTTAGAAATATTTTAAAGAAATATTTTATTATCTATTATATTTATTATCTAATTACAAGCACCAATTTTTGGAATTTGATTATGAAATCTGGGTTATATGTAATCATTTACTACCCTGCACTGGTAATACCTAATTTTAGTCATTTAGTCATGTGACCATTAACCAACATCAGAGATCCGTAAAGCTGGAAATGTTCAAATTACTAAAATATCAGCATATTTTTTTGACTGACTTACAAGTTTTAGAACCCCTGCCTTACAGTAGCATGTAGGAGGATTTTTGCTGGTTTGTTTATTTGTTTTCTGACACTCAAGATGGCCCAAAAAAGAAACATCCTTCATGATTCATTCAAAATCAGAGATGTGATTCAGTCTTCAGTGTTTAGGAAGTTTTTCCACACAAACTTGAATGAACCATATGCAGAATTGCTTTATATAGGGCATGACAGTGATGCAGTTCTTCAGTGCAAGCCAGTGAAGTCCCCACCACCAGAATTGACTTTACTGTAAAAGAGGAAGCATGAAGAATGCTTCATACCTGTTGGTATTCAAGTTTGCGCAATTTTCTCATGACCTTCATCCGTTTCTGTTTGTCTAGCTTTTTTCTACCCCTATTCCATGGTGTCATAAAAACTTATGCTTACAAAATATTTTTATTATTAATTTAAGTGGTTTTAAAATTTATTTAGAATAATAATAATTGTTATTATTATTAATATTATAAAATTGTCGATTTATTATTTTATATAAATGTTTTTTGTTATAATTAGTACTAATAATGCTAATAATAATATATATAATTTTTTTTATTAATTAAATAGTCATAATAATATTCATTTGTATTATTTATGTATTTTCTAAGGGTCCTGCTGCAAACATTGTATTTAAGACATTTGTGTCTACATTTTACAGGTTTCATTTCTCAGGTGTGCTGAGTTTGTGTTGATTGAGTACATTTTAAAGGTTAAAATACTTTTTAGAAATACTGTTTTGGAAGGGTTTTTCATCAGCAACTTGCATCCATGCATCCTTCCATGCATGCATCTTTATATCTCTCCGTAAATGCTTCTGCACATCCATGCATGCATCCATCTCTGAACCGTTATCGGTACGAGTATGAGATGATGCATCTCCGTTTACGCCCATCCTACAAAACTCTTCATACCAGTGTGTGGTGTTCAGCTGACACCATGTGACATCCCTGAAAAATATTGCATATTTGGATGGGACGTAATCATCCTGGTGTTTTTGTGTCATCTAAACCGAAATATGTTTTGTCTCAGGTGCCGGAAGAAGACATAGCGAGTGTGACCGAGATGCTTCAGACTCAGAGGAAGGACATGTCCAGTTGAGACCGCGTTTGAATGCATCCTCGGCTTGGAAAGGATAGAGAAAGAGCTTAACGGTGGATGATAGATCTCATTTGAGCCACTAACACACAGTATTACTCCACAAGACTGTCTTACCATAACCAGAGGTGCTCCAGTCACAGCTTTTAAGAGCTTAGGTTTGAAACAGGCCTAAAATCAGAAATCTGTGGCGTTTTGCTTTTGCAGAAACAGCAGTGCTGATTATATGCCATTGCTGAGATTCCAAGTCTTAACATGATTTGAAAGGACATTTTTGCGGCATGTTAATGCTTAGTTATTTGAAGCACTTTTTTTGAATTAGAAGATGAGAGAAGATTATCTATCTGTTTTGGACGTTTATTTTTGTTCATGTTCTGCGGAAATCATTATTACTTTGAGTATTACACACAGACGTCTTCCAGTATTGTCAGAATCAGGTTTTTTTATTCTTAAGTAACCCTGTTTGAGGTCAAGCAAAAAAAATTTATTGTTGTAGCAACTTTTGGTGTCATTGAAACATTGCACTTAGAAAAGCAGTTACTGACGCGAATATTTGGATCACTTGTGAATCAGCTTCAAACAGATCTCGCAAATACCTATGTGTGATCTTTTCAAGTCACATTTACACCTAGTTGTGTGAATCTCTCAAAAACATACCCAGCTCACATTTCCTTCTCAAAACGAAATTCTGTTGTAATGCAAATTGTTATCAAAGATGTAGAGTTTGCTTATTCATCAGAACAGATTTGGAGAAATTCAGCATTACATTACTAATGAATCCTCTGCAGTGAATGGGTGCCGTCATGCGTCCAAACAGCTGGTAAAAACAGCACAATATTTCACAAGCAATCAGCACGTATATTGTGATGTTTTTATCAGCTGTTTAGACTCTCATTCTGATGGCACCCATTCACTAAAGAGGATCCATTGGTGAGCAAGTGATGTAATGCTGCATTTCTTCTAATCTGTTCTGATAATGAAACCAACTCATCTGGGTGAACTGTTGCTTTAAAAGAAATGTAATTCATGTTTATATCAATCAAAATGATTTGCAATTTAATTTCCTCTCATTTCCTATCAATATATATAAAATTACATAATAATTTTTTTCATTTTATAGGAATGTATATCAGTGCTGCATATCAGTGTTTGTTTTTACAGTACAAAATTACTGTATTACAGTAGTGAGAATCAAAAGGAAGATTAATTCTCACCTACATTTAAAGTAAAATGGACACACAACTGTAATGGGAATTTGAGAGGAAATGTGTCTAATTTCTTTTTCTGAGATTCACCCATTATTGAGAAATGAGCTTTTTGATGTTTGGACATGTATGCAACTTGAGTCACACACATCATGAAAAGTCATGAGTAAAGTACCTATAAGTTTGTCAGGATCTTTTGATTTGTCAATTTGCCCACAAATTGATAATAATTATGAAGTTCAGTGAGGTCGGGTTCCAGCGTCACTTTGTCAACTGATCAACAATGTGATTCAGAAAATGCCTCTTGCACAACTGTAATGACATCATTAGGTTTGATGACATTTCTGCCTTTGCTAACGCTAAATCATGTCCAGCTCTGGTGTGGCCTTACACTCACTCTTGATGCTTGTTTAATGCCAGAACAGGCTGTTGTTTTTTGACCTGTTTAATTCACTACTAGTGAACCGAGCACAAATATTAAGTAGTAATCAAATTAGAGAAATCGTTTTGTAACAATCGTTCACCTAACCTCAGCTACTTTTGATTATTGAGGAGCCCAAAAATGTTTTTTTTTTTCTAGATGCGTCTATTATGAGCTAATGGAGAATCAAATTCTCACAAAAGAGAAACGCAATTATTGATTTGTATTTTGATGGCACAATCTCTAATAAATCCCAGAAATCAAAACTGGTAAATGAATGAAACTAATTTTAGAGCGAAATATATCTTTGTTACAAATAAGCTCAATGTTTTTGGAGAAACAAACACTAGCATCAACATGCAAAATATTAGAATTAATAATTAGGGTTACTTTTTGTTTGTGAGTGTGCATTTGCTAACACTTTTATTTTCTTAATATAGTCTATATTTGAGGGCACCAGTGCAGCATAAGAATAAAATTTTTTTTTTTTTTTTTTTTTTTTTTTTTAAGATCATGGTATCAAAATAGTATTTTAAAAACAATTTTGTTAATGCAATTCCAGTGCCATTAAGAAACTATTTTCATATGTTTATTTTATCCACCAAGGTTTCTGGTGTTCCTAATATGTGTTTGTAAATGAGTCAGAAATGATTCTGAGCATTTGTTATTTTTGCTTTTTGTAGACTAGATGCATTTTGCAGTCATTTTTGGTACATTTTATACAGTGTCAAAGCAATTACATACCTTCTTTGTAACTGTGCTGCTTGTTCAATAAACAACTATATAAATACTGTTTTCTAGCATTTATTTTGTTTTAAAATGTTTAAATGGTCATGCATGCAGTTACAACACTTGAGGAAAAAATTGTTACGTTTAGTCATGAGAAGAGCGTAATTTTAATATGCCTTTTTAGGAACATTTTAATGAAATTAATAATGTTTGTTTAAACTCTCAACCAACCAGTGATTTGTTTTTTGACTTATGCGTGCATATGCTGCATGCACATTGTAAATCAAAACTAAAATGTTTTATGTTTTATTTTATATATATATATACATACATACATACATACATATATCAGATCAACATCTGAATCATTTTTTCAATGTTGTCTTAAAAACAATGTGTTCTTCTCTTGGGACGACTGATTAACTTTTTTTTTTGAAGGAATTGCGTTTTAAATTTAGTCGTTTCAGGTGGTATTACTGGAAGGGACATTCTCTTAATTCCATACAGCAATAATGAAAAATAGTGTAGCGCTTAAGTCATGAATATTTTGGTCTATTTTCCTGTAAGAGAAAAGCTGTTAAAGACATGTGGGAGTGAAGCTTGAAGAAAGACAATGGCAGATATGGCTGATATGAGTTGACACCCTGATAATGAAAAATGTGACGTATTAAAATCTTTCTTTTCCAACTCCCATCCTTTCAGATTCCATAGCCAATATTATTCAGTCGAGTCAGATTGTGATTAAAATCAGCAGACATTATTTCTTTAAGCAGTGTGTGATGTTAGATGATTATATTAAGCTATCTTATGGTTAGCTACACAACTAAATAATAATGATCAAAAAATAATGATACATCATATTTTCATGTAAAGATCTTTCAAATATCACAATGTCATAATAGATATTCTTTATACAACATTTTACTTAACTGTTTACTCTTACTTTTCTGTCCTTGGCTTTTACATGTTTGTTTGTTTTCATGTTTTTATCAGCTGTTTAGACTCTCCATTTGATGACACATTCACAAGGAAAACGGTTAACATTAAAAATAATAATAATAATAATATACTAACAGTCAAAAGTTTGGAAACAATATGATTTTTAATATTTTTTAAAGATGTTTCTTATGTTCATCAGGGCTGCATTAATTTGATCAAAAATACAGGAAAAAATTAAATATTGTGAAATATTATTGCAATTTAAAATAACTATTTTCTATTTTAATATACATTAAATCTAATTTATTCCTGTGATGCAAAGCTAAACTTTCAGCATCATTCCTCCAGTCTTCAGTGTCACATGATCCTTCAAAAATCATTCTAATATGCTGATTTATTATCAGTGCTGGAAACTGTTGAGCTGATGTTTTTTTAGGATACTTGAATGAAATCCTTTCTAACAATATACACTACCATTCAAAGTTTGGGGCCAGTAAATTTTTATGCTTGTTTATTTGAAATTAATTTATACTTTTTAATTTATTATTATTTATTCAGCTAGGATGTGTTAAATTTATAAGAAGTGATGGCAAAGATTTATATTGTTGGAAAAGCTTTATATTTTAGCTTTATAGCTTTATATAGCTTTATATGCTGTTCTTTATAGCTTTTCATTCATCAAAGAATCCTGAAAAAAAAGTATTGCAGTTTCCAAAAATATTTGCCATCACAATTTTGCCAACATTGAACTTTAGACTTGGAGTAATGATTGATGGAAATTCAGCTTTGCATCACAGAAATAAATTAGATTTTAAAGTATATTAAAATATTAACCCAGTATTTTAAATTTTAAATTTTCTATATTTTGCTCAAATAAATGCAGCCTTGATGAACATAAGAAACATCTTTAAAAAAATATTCAAAATCATACTGTTTCCAAACTGTTGACTGGTAGTGTATATATTTTACCAAAAGGGGTCACCCCCTTCCGATGAACAGATCTGACTACTTTCGTCATGTCCATGAGTGCAAACCTTAACATCTATGCATAATGATATTCTAGGGAATTGTGTGCTTCTAATTTTCTAGTAGCTGTTTGAACAAGACCCTTTTCTATTCTAACATGACAATTCCTCTGTGTATAAAGCAAGGTTTAAAAAGACATGATTGATTGAGTCAGTGTGGAAGAACTTGACTGGTCCCCAGAGAGGAAAGTCATAATGCCAGCTGGACACCTCTGGTGTGACTTTAAAATTTGAAAACATAATCGCCAAACACCAATGACTTGTACATATGGGTACAGTCATTTTACACACTTCCACAAATGTTGCAACAGAGATGGAAATACAATTAGTAAACACATTATTATGTTTCCATCTTTGTTGCCACAGCTTTGGTATAGGGCCTTTTTCTGTTCTAAAGGGGGTGTCCCAATACCTTTGTCCATATAGTGTATGTACAAGTCATTGGTGTTTGGTGATGAGTTTTTGGCTCAGGGTCTGTATTTAAAGTCACACCAGGTGTCCAGCTAGCATTATGACTTTACTTGACATTGTTAGACTAGAAAAGGATCCTGTCCAAACTGTTACTATAAAATTAGATATGCATAAATGTTAAGGTTTGCACTCATAGAAATTACCAAAGTAGTCAGATCTGTTCATCGGAAGGGGGTGACCCCATGCTTTTGGCAATATAGTATATATATATATATATACACACAGTGGGTACGGAAAGTATTCAGATCCCCTTAAATTGTTCACTCTTTTTTATATTGCAGCCATTTGCCAAAATCATTTTAATTATTTTTATTCCTCATAAATGTACACACAGCACTCCATATTGACAGAAAAACACAGAATTGTTGACATTTTTGCAGATTTATTAAAAAAGAAAA
>JAUMHE010000084.1:1073407-1084162 GCA_032359235.1 Enteromius mattozi | reverse complement strand
CAGAGACGTGAAGGGGTTTAACCAGGGTGTTGTCTGCAGCGCAGTTTCGTATGTAGATTAGGTCGAGTTGGTTGCCTTACATATTTCTGGGTAATCTGGACAGGAATCATAGTTAAATGAGCACATTTAGATATGTCATAAAAATAAAATAATAAATAAATAAGCAGACAAGCAAAGTAGAGCTTATTCTTTTATTGTGATTCATTCTCTTATATTCTCAATACTTTTGTATTTACAACCACTTTGAGCCAAGAATTCCTTGAGCCTTTGATCTCTAGGTTTTTTTCTTTTTTTATAACTTTGAAATAAACATTACAAAATATTTTAAGGTGACAGCTTTAAACATTTTAAACATTTGTCAAGTGCATGTTAGTTACCATATTAACATATGTGACATTAGTGCATTAGTTCAGTGAGATGTGTTATATGACTGATGGCATAAGGAACGGGCCTGAAGCTGATCATCAACACATATACAGATATTCAGACCCTCTGTAGTGTAAGTTCACATAGTCTATACATACTATCTAGAGTATATTTTGTATCTGCACAAATACTGTAACTCAACCACATCATTTATACTCAACCACTCAAATACAACACATGTAGTTTCTTTCAGCTTAGACTACATTTGCAGCTCTGGGTCAAAGTTGCGCTTAAAACTAATCTAGGATCAGGATGGTGTACAACTGAAATGAATTAGAGGAGAAACTACTGATCTTAGACTGGTTCTGTCTTTAAGGAGTTGTTCACCCAAAAATGAAAATGTACTCATCAACAGGCCATCCAAGATGTAGATGAGCTTGTTTCTTCATCAGAACATATTTAGAGAAATTTAGCATCTCTTGCTCACCAGTGGATCCTTTGCAATGAATGGGTGCCGTCCGAATGAGAGTCTAAACAGCTGATAAAACATCAAAATAATACACAAGTAATCCGCACTGAGATCAATTAATGCCAGGTGGAGTGAAAATCTGCATGTTTGTAAAACATAAAATTGCGGTCTCCAATGAAATAAGGAGAGAAATACGCACAGAGCAAGTTCTGTTTTCCAGGGAAAACAGTTCAAAACAGTTGTATCAGTGGATTTTGATTTTAGATACAATAGGGGATGGATGTTTTCACTGGACAATGCATTATTTTGCATTATGGACTCCTAATTTGCCTAGAAGTGATGGTTAAAAATGCCTTAATGATGCATTTGTTTCTTACAAACATGCAGCTTTTCATTTCACAAGACATTATTTGATTGACTGGAGTGGTGTGTATTACATGTGACGGCACCCATTCACTGCAGAGGATCCATTGTTGAGCAAGTCATGTAATACTAAATTTCTCCAAATCTGTTTTTGGGTGAACTATTCCTTTACCTAACTTCAAATTTAGTCCCTTAACATTTGTAACATTTCAGGAGAAAGTGAATGACGTACGCATCTATAGTAGGAAGAGAGGCAAGGAGGTGGCATTCTTCTCTACGGATCTAACAAATCATGGTCCTGGAAATTGGCGATGGGCTCCGGTGACTGCCCTGAGTTGGGGTTGAGACCGTGGTAGAGCTCCTCTACAGTCCTGTGGGTCTTGCACATGTCCTCTGGGTAACGCGCCTGGAGCTCTTCATTAGCAATGTAGTGTGTGTCAGAGAACTCGATGAAGTAGCGGCCGACCTCAGGGTGAGCGATCTCCAGTGGGGCGGAGTGAGGCTCCAGATTCTCTGCAAACAGAAAGTGAGGGTTCCTTTTTTATTTTAAGATTGCAATTGTCTCGAATCAATTACGACCTCACCCATTTGCCCCAAAAGAAATGATTCACTGATGCTGATGAAATTCAGAGCAATTAGGACAAAGACCTAGTTTTCAGATACCAGAAAGTGATGATAAACGAGTCTCCAACAGTATATACACAACCTAAAACCATGCAAGATTAAAAAGTAATGAAAAATCAAGTCATTTCCATTGCTTACATCATGGATCAATGGAAAACTCACCTTGTGCAGCATATCGACATGTCCCGTCCTGCACTAGGACGTTGTAGAATGGCTGATCAGCCCCCTTAGAGAGCTGATGGACCCTCATAGTGTTAATCCACTCCTGACTCATGGTGCATTTAGGGTCCCACCCGTAGATAACGCAGTTGTAGCCTGACCTATGAGAGACATTGGTTTGTGAAGTTTAAATGTGCACCTGAACCACCAAACCAGTCATAAGTAGCATGGGTATATTTGTAACAATAGCCAACAATACATTGTATGGGACAAAATTATTGATTTTTCTCTTGTGCCAAAAATCATTAGGTATAAGTAAAGATCATGTTCCATAAAGACATTTAGTAAATTTCTTACTGGAAATATATCAAAACTTAATTTTTGATTAGTAATATGCATTGCTAAAAACTTTATTTGGACAACTTTAAAGGCGATTTTCTAAATTTTCAGATTTTTTTTGCTCCCTCAGATTCCCAAATAGTTGTATCTCAGCCAAATATTGTCTTATCCTAATAAACCACATCAATAGAAAGCTTATTTATCCAGCGTTTAGATGATGTATCAATCGTAATTTTGAAAAATTATACGTTTGGTGGTCCAGGGTCACAAATATTAAATATAACCACCTTTAATCTACAGTCTACATAAAGTTATGCACAATATTAAGCCTTTCTGGTTTGAAATCAAGATTGCATTGTCATTTTGTGGCAATAAAAGTAATTTTACATTGTATTATTTGGTGCAGAACTGTAATATGTTTGCATCATGAATATGATGTCCACCTGGAGAAATATAGTAGCGATAGGTGTTTTTTAACAAGTTACAGATTAGCATTACTTCTTTTTATAGACAGAAGTTCATGCTTCCCTTGCTGTCCTCAAATTTCAGATTAAACTGAGTTTCATATTTCACACAGTTCATAAGTTTACCACTCACACAAACAGGAACGCACCTCTTATGTTTCATGATGAGGCCTACAGAGTACTGTACATCCCTGTGCTCAGGCGCGCTGCGTCTCTTCACCTCCGGCTCTACCGGATGCCTCTTATGCTGGATGTGTTCGAGCGTATGCTGCACCAGATAACCGACCGCTCCGTGCTGAGACGGGTCCAGAGCCTGGATATGCTGTAGAATATCCAACACCTGAGATAGAGAGAGAAATCAAACAAACACAGTGGTTATACTTTTCTCCCATGAAAATATTTACATAAACATGATAATGAAATTCACTTATTAGCATTGATTATACACTTTGTATCTTGTGGTTTAACGGCAATATTCACCAGATTTTTAATGCAAATGTGACATATACACTATACAGTGTTCTATGTGACAAAAAGATGAAAACCCACCGAGAGACACCCTGTTTAATAAATATGATGCGGGGCGGTGTAATATACTTAGTAAAAATAGAATATTACATATTATATATATATATATATATATATATATATATATATATGAACTAATAAAAATGACAAAAACACAAAATTACTAATAATTTAACAAAAATTAAAATGAAACTTTAAAAAAAAAATCTTTGAAAATATTAATAAAAACTATAAAAGACAATGACACTAAAATAACAATGGACGAATTCAATCTAGCATCCTTATGAGAGTGCATATTTGCCAGAGATCTGATCTTTTTGACTATTTTTAATAAACAAATAGGTGAATTATGGACTTTTACTGATATTCAAGTCTCATCTGTGTGATTAAACTCACTTTCTCAGGCCAGATGCCCAGGTGGAAGTAGAGACGGGCCTGCAGCAGAAGATACTGCACATTATCAGGGTTGATGGTGAGGTAGAGATCCAGCGAGTCCCGCAGGAGCTGATATGATTTCTCATTCCCTTCCCTGGACAAAACACAAACGCAAGCACATTTTGTAACAAATGTGGGTTTGACAACTTCACAAGTTCAGCCGACAGCCAAGAGAATGGAGTTTATTTACATAAAACACTGTCTACAATGGACTACAATACAGAACTCCCTGACTGGCTTGCTAATGAGCAAACAAGCAGCATGAACAAAGTCTTTTAAACACCTCCTTCATTATCAGTAAAACTTTAAGCGCAGAGATTCAAGGAAACGATCATTAAAACAGTGCAACAATATGCATATAAACAACATTTCACAACACACTGACTCATCTAAAGTAATGAAACTCCATGTGTGACTCTCACCCTCTTTTGCCGATGTTAAGCAGGTTTCCCACCATCCGCAGCAGCAGCTCGCTGGTGCTTATAGCGCTGTAGTAATCTGCTCCCACCTGGTGTCGGATCAGATTCTCACACTCTTTAGCAGCCAGCTGCTTTCCTTTACCAAACGTGTCAATGTATACATAGTCGTAGATGTCATCGCTCCTGCAAAACAACTCGTCTGTCAGCTTATATTGTTTATACAGCTCACATAGAGCAATATGTAGGCTACTACTGTACAGCTAATTGATTGTTTGTCTCATTGCACAATGTCAGCTATTTTATCTCACGGCTCTAAATGTGGCAATGAGATATGAAGATATTAAGACATCATAAACATCAACATCATGATTTTTGTAACATTGTGTACTGTAAACGGAGCTACACAAATACATTTGACTTGAAACTGATTGGTGTTTGCTACGTAATTTCATTCTTAAAAAACGCCCACCTCCTTTGATTTTGGCACCAGCGGAGCAGGAAATGGTTGGGGAAGTTGACAGGCTCCAGAGGAACCCCTAACTTCCTGGCCAGAGTCATGTAAAGCACAGAGAGGCTGATGGGAATGCCTGTCCGACGGAGCAGCACCTGACCACAAGGGGGCACATCGTGAGACATAAAACTTCAATTTAAAACTTAAAATGTGAACAATCAATACAATGTTTTAATGCATGCATGATTTAAAATAAATATATATTATTTTTTTTTACTTTCAGCACAATTAGATGGTCACAATTAGATGGTAACATTTTATGGTACTTTTGTGGATTGCAGGTATTTATTTGTTTACGTTAGAAGTGTTGTTTTTTTGATGTGCGTATGTGTTTATCACTACAAAATACACTAACATTCAAAAAGTTTGAGGTCAGTAGGATAAATACTTTTATCAATACTTTTAGCATGGATGCTTTTAATTGATCAAAAGTAACAGTAAAGACTTACATTGTTGCAAAAAATGTATTTCAAATATTTTTTTTTATAAATTGATTTGTTTAATGTCTATTCATTAATTAATCCTGAAAAAACTATATAGTAAAATTAAATCACACACACTATAAAAACTCAAGAAATGCTTGCAGCCATTATAAATGAAGATTTGATTTGCTCATTTTTTGTTGTATATTTATTGTGCTAGTTAGCTGTTTTTATGTAGTTATTTTTTAACCTAGTCAAAAAAACAACCACTGCAGTTTGAGATTAATTGGAATGCACAGTCCCAAAACATGATTTTTGAAAATTGTTATCTGTTTTTGCAAATGAACTCTTATATAGATACTAGTGCTGTCAAATGATTAATTGCATCAAAAATAAAAAGTTTTTGTTTAAATTATACATGTGTGTGTACTGTGCATATTTATTATGTATATATAAATACACATGCATACCATATATATTTTGAAAATATCTACATTCATACATTTATATATTCATATTGTTATATTTTATACAAACATATTTAATAAACATTTTTCTTAAATATATGCATGCATGTGTTTATATTTGTATGTACATAAGTATACACAATACATGTTATATAAACATAAAATTTTATTTTAGATGTGATTAATCATGATTAATTGTTTGACAGCACTAATAGATATATAAAAAAATAATAGTTAGATAATATAAAAAAATAATAAAAAAGAACCAATTTAAATATACATGTTATTTAAAAATATATATATAAATAAATATGTAATGCATGTTACATATACAGCATTTTCCCTAACAATGGCAATCCACACCCACCTAAAGTAGGTGAAGTAGGTTAGTATTTTAGAAGCGAGTATGATATGTGATCACAGTACCTGATGTATGTATGAGTTGAGTGGATTGTAGTAGTCACGCTCATTGCCCTTGTACTGCAGCTGGTCGTACAGCACAGCATTCAGAGCACATATGACTTGCCTTTGAAACTCCAGGTTTTCCAGAACAAAGCAGTCACCTGGAGAAACAATACAGTGAAGACATGCTAGCTTTAAGAACAACAGTGCTATTGTAGTTGCCCAACGCAGTCCAAAGTAGATTAAAAATGTTGAAAATTAAACTAAGAGACCTCCAAGACATTTATTTTACTGACATCAAGCTGAAAGCTTTTATCGGACAACAGGGAGAACATAAGCCTGACTGCACAGCTCTGACTAATAGAGCTCATGAGAATAGTAAATTGAATTTTCCGGATCTCTCCTTGCGGACTGACCTTGACTGGCTCGTAGACTTGGGTGTGTGGCAGTTTTCACTCGGAGATGCTTCTTCACCTTGTCAGTGATTTCTTCTATCTGCGCAGATATGCTGTCGAGAGTGATATCAGCCAGAGGGTTGCAATACTGATCGACCAAAACAGCACCTGGAATTGAGATCAAACAAATGCACAATGTGTTATTTGACGTAAATCACTTATCTAAACAAACCTCAATCATCTATAATAATATAGTGAGGAGTCAACCTATTCTGTGCACACTGACTAATGTCATTGCTAATATTGTGAGGTGTGTCTTTGCTAGAAAATGCTTGATACTGCAATATGACAAAGCCCAGTATGCAGTACGCACTATGATTATTATATACGATAACAGTTACAACACAATGGATATTACCATATGGTAAGGTTAAGCATTGTAAAGTAACTATTTTCTATTTTTCAATTAAAGGAATAGTTCACCCAAATGATGTTTCTTACAAACATGCAGCTTTTCACTTAACAAGATGTTAATTGATGGACTGGAGTCGTATGGATTGCTTGTGGATTATTGTGATGGTTTTATCAGCTTTTCGGTCTCTCATTCTGACGGCACCCATTCACTCTAGAGGATCCATTGGTGAGCAAGTGATGTAATGCTAAATTTCTCCAAATCTGCTAAATTTTCAGCAATGAAAATTGGGTGAATTATTCCTTTCTGATGGAATGAAAAACACTTGTTTTGTGAGACATAAGCTTACCTTCAAGGGCTGATTGTTGTTCTGGTGGTCTCTCAAGGAAACCCTTCAAATTCCTCAGAATGTTCTGCTGTCGGAGGAAGTACAGGATTTTCTTTGCATAGTACTTAAGTGTCAAACATTTCCTGGGAAAGAAGGAAATGCATTAATTGAGTTAAACCATTAAGTGTTGAGAAGAAAATAAAACAACACTTGTGAGCTCCTTTCTAACCTTTGGTCCGAGTTCAAAATGCCAAGCAGTTCATCCTCACAGAAGTGTTCTGGAGCACCAAGAGACTCGATTTCCGCAAAGCTGTCTCCAAGAACCTGACCAACGCAAGGCTGAGTTACAGATCTCTGGGTTAGTGACTAAAGCAAATTATTCAAACCAACTTACCGTACAAATATACCTGTCCAATCGTAGCGTAATGATCATACCAAAAAGATTACTATTTTTGAGAAAACGATAAACTGCTTTGTAACTGAGTCTTTTTTAAAGCCACTTACAACTTCTGTGAAGAACCTCTTGGAAATAGACTCTACTGTTCTTCTTATCTGTTGACCAACCATGTGCCGGGTTTTGAATTCTTTTAGCCAATCGTATGGCTCATTTTGCTGATAAAATCTCTGGAGCCTGGGCCACCTAAAATATTAATGACACAACAATTATGTTTGACCTTGAAAAAGGGGGATGTTAAATCTATTCCTTAAATGGGACAAGTGTAATGCTGTGCGTCATATTTAAAATAGTATTTGTTGTAATACATCACCTGAAGTAATAAAAATAAACAAATAAATACTTTTAGTAGAGGGTGCAATTTAGTTTTATGCAAAATCTACCTAAAATGCTGTAATTAACAAGTATCTGCTAAAACCTAACAGTAAGTAGTTACTATAATAAATATAAATGTAATAATTTTTAAAAAAGAAGCACATGCTAACTTATGTTTTTATCATACAAATATAGGATTTATTACGAACACATCAGAATATCATGCTTTTCTGTGTTCAAGGTCACTTAACAACAAATATAACAACAAAATGTAAGTGCATTTAGCTTTTTTTCCCCCAACGCATAGAGATCATTCTATAAAAATGAAGCATCACATACTAAGCATCTCTCTGCATGTGCACACAGGACAAATTTGGTGCATCAGCAGAATGAGAACACGACCTGGCAGCTCTCAACTCACGCACTGAATGCACGTCTTAAACCACCTATCAGGGTTCAAACACATTTCTCATGGTTTGATAAACTGGAGGTTGATGGAGGTATCGCGCTTTAGAAATGTTTTTAATTTATGCCACCTGAGTTTGTACTGATGCGCCCAGACCTTCCCCCTGCCGTGGCACACGTCATGCAGCCTCTTGCACGTGCAGGAAACGTTGCAAATGTCGATATGGTTTAGAACGGGGAAGCACAATATATGCTCTAATAATTCCGCTGGTAAATCGGTTAACTGTTTGGCGAAACTCTCTGAAATAACAGCGTTTGTCCCTAAAACCCGATCTCCCGTGTATGGCGTCGCCATCTTTTCTGTTTACTCCAATGACATCATGTACGACCCGCCCAGGTGTCAGCGAAAACACGCCCCTTTCTGGTGCAAAGGGCTGAACTTTGAGCTTAAATTGATCAGAATATACAATGTATTGAATATTTACTATAAAGAATATAAATTCAATATATATTTTAACATCATTTTTAAAATTAAAATGATATATATATATATATATATATATATTACATTTAACCTAATAATTTGTAATTAATAACAGTTATTTAAACAACATTATTTAAAATGCATGATCTGAGGAAGTAATAATCGTTATATGTCATTAAAAAACATTAAAAAAAAAAATGTAGAAGCGTTTTTTTTTTCAGAAATATTTGATAGGAAGGTATGTATGTATATGTGTGTGCGTGTGTGTATTTATATGTGTATGTATGTATGTATGCATTTATTTATAAATTTAGCTATTTATTTGTATTATCCCTGACATAAAACAACAACAAAACAATAACAACAAAAAGCAGGCTTTTAACAAGCTGAATGACGCTATTGCGCATGTCCTCCCACCTCCTCGTGCACGCGCACGCGAAATTTCAGCTGTAGTTTTGTTTGTTGGCCTCCAAGAGTCAAACCAGCAGCTGTGTTTGTGTGTCAGGTGTTTAAGCGGGCGTGAATTACGCACACTGTGGGAAATCAGCCGTTTTTACACCTCGACAGGTGAGTTAGCAACCAGTTTATAAGCTGTCAGGTCAATTCCGTCAAAAATACCTCACAACAAAACAACAGTGAGACATGAAACAATAGATTAGCCTAAACAAGCGTACATGAACACCTAGAATGTTGTGAAATTGTCTAAAAGTTTGTATTTTGCTACAGACTTGTTCACTTGAGTGTTGCGTAATACGTTCATGTTTGTTATCAGATATCTTTCAGTTTTTTCACATTTTTCATAGGTATTTACGCTTATAGTAGCCTATGTTAAGTTAGTTTAAAAGCAGCGTCCATTGTTACTATACATGTACTCAGTTACTAGCTAATGAACATATGCTCTTGTCTTTTTTCCTTTATCTTCTTACAGGCTTGATAAAGCTTTAGAGCAAGTAAATAGTGTCCAACTACTAGTTACCAGTTAAAGCAGGTGGCTTAACAACGTCCTGCTTTTAGAGATGCACTTTAATCACATTTTGTTACATTGGCCAGTAATGCTAAATTGTAGCTTTTAACCAGAGTTCTAAAGAGGAGACAGGTTTCCCATCAGCAGCTATTATGGCAAGTGTCCTTGCATCAAAAATGGGTCTCAACTCCCTTCGGAGGAAACAAGCCAAAGCCTTCAATGTCACAGTTGTTACAATGGATGCAGACTTGGAGTTCAGCTGTGAGGTGAGTAGCAAGTGCTTAGTTTTTATGTGGGGTATTAACTTTAAACTGTGTCTGAATGCGTATATATCACCTCTACATTATTTCATGGGAGTAAACCTGTTGTAGCCTACAACCAAACCTGCGCTGGCAGTGATCAATGCTGCTCATCAGTAACCAGAGGGCATGTAAGCTTAAGTTGGGGAAGGCACCAGACTGTCGACATTTTAACGTCCCTGCTCACTGTTGTTGTGCCCTTGAGCAAGTCATTCAGCCTGACCTGTTTCTCCAGGGGAGCTGCGTCAAGACATCCCTGTCTCCTCGAGCTGCTTTAATGTTTGAACAGAGGCAGTTCAGTGGCCTTAAGGAATAGCTCTTCCAAAAAATGGAAATGGTGTCATTGTTTATTCCCCTCATGGCATTCTGATCCTGTGGTGATGAGTACAAGCTTCAGCTTGCATGCAGTGAAAGTGGATGATAAATTATATTACCAAGCTATTAGAAAAGTTCTAAAAAAGTGGTCCATATGAATTGTGCACTATATTCTTCTGTCTTCTGACAAAGTGATATTTCAATTAAATAAAATTAGATTTTCAATAAGCTACCCCTGTAAAGCTTGACATATAAAATAGAGTCATAAATATCTTTAAAAAAACTCTTCAAAATAAAAGTTTGTTTACATACTATATATGTACCATGTATATTTATTATATATACAGTGGATACGGAAAGTATTCAGACCCCCTTAAATTTTTCACTCTTTGTTATATTGCAGCCATTTGCTAAAA
>JAUMHE010000084.1:1050442-1073307 GCA_032359235.1 Enteromius mattozi | reverse complement strand
TATATATATATATTTATATATATATATGTACTGTATGTATGTACAGTGCCCTCCACTAATATTGGCACCCTTGGTAAATCATTTTATTGTGAATTCCAGATAATCTCCACCAAACTGCAGTTTAGTTATTGTGATTTTTAAATAACTACAAAATATAGCTAACTAACACAAATAAAACACAATAAAAACATGACAAAAAAAGACAGATTTTGAAAATAAAATAAAAAATTGATCTGTTTTTGCTATTAACTCTTCATATATTAAATGATAGATTAAATATTTGTATTTTCATTCTAACTATATTTCAATTACCAGGAAACATTTGCATCAGTTCTTCTATTAAAATTGTTAAATATTTGTGCTGTAAAGTTGTTATTATGTATACACACATAATGTTACCAAGAATAGATCTTGGCTATACCATTTTTTAACATTTATGAACTGGCCTCTGTCATAGTTCCCCAAATTTTTTAAAGAAAAAGAGACAAGTGGAAATGTACTTTTTGTGGTATGTGTATTATGCAACAAATCCTGGTGTTTCAGCTTTGTTCTTTCTGCTTTAGTAACAATTTAGCAGCTACCTAACCACATCTTATTAGCAACCGCATAGAAAGGCATATATTACTATATTCAAATTACTCAAGGCTCAACCTTGAAACTTCAAATCTCTCTTGAAACTCTTTTTAAACTTTCAGTTAAGGCTTCCAAGCCAGCACTCCCAACTTCACTTTTCTAGTAATTCTTTCTGGTGCTGCTAGGGCTGCAGAAATTACACACTTCACCCTTAATCTTCATAAAACATTATATAAAATATACTTCACCCTTAGTCATTGAGGTACTGTAGTACTGTAGGCTGACTGGATTGCTGATTGGATGTCAGCGCTTGTTTTTCCACTGAGCTGGTTCTCCATGTTACCTGAGACGCTAATGAATGACATTGAGTTCAGTGATTCATTTCTCTGCTTAAATAGTTTTTAATAGGCTTCAGGTGACTTACAAATACCCCTTGACAGGATGGAAGAATGCAGTGGGAGTGTGTGTGTGTGTAATTATGCTTTGCCCTCACGTCCATGCAACGCCTGCTTTGTTTTGTATTTGCGTCATTGAAAATAACAGTAGGACATAACGGTTATCTCAAAGGACTGCCTGCAAAAAAATCACCACCAGCCTTTGAGATCAATGGGGAGCATCAAGCCTGAGCGCGTACACTCACACACTCCATAAATTTATGCAAATCATATCCATGCGACAGAATATGTTTGGATGTGGCGTGTGTTGAAATGTCAGGGGGTGTATAATCAGTTTAGCTCTTTTGTTCTCACTTTTTTTCGGTTTATTGAACCATTATACCAAACTATGGTTGAATGCTTGATTCTGATTGGCTGACGGGCATTCCAGGGTCTTGATTAGTGTACTGAAAATGTCCTTTAACACTGTATTTACTGACCAAATTATAGTTCTGTATCACATTGCTGCATTCTTTGTAAATTAACAAGACTTCAATTAGGCCGAAGAGTGACTGTTTACTGTTTAGAAATGGCTGTTCAACTTGTATAGTTTACTTTTTTTCTGTGCAACAAAAGTTTAGAAAAATTGGGAAGAGACAGTATTGTTTTGACTCTATTTGTAATTCAAGTTTGGAATGAAATGAGTTGATCAATTCCAATACTAATACTAATATATTCTAACTCTTTATGTTGATGGGTCCACAACATACAACATACTGACTGTGGGTAACTTATTCTACTAACCCTAAACCTATCCTAACAGTCTACTCTGAGTTAATAGACATGTAGTTGCAAATTAATTAGAATTGGTTGTTGTGTAGTTACAAAGTTACTTATATTTAGTAGAATGTCTAAAGTGGACTATCATTTTTTATTTTTAATCTTGACATCTTGATCTTTACAAGTTAATTGAGCTACATTCTAATTCAAATTGAAATATGTCTTTCTTTTGACCAATGTAATCTATATCTTGATATTTTTCCCTTCTTTAGGGAAGTTATAGAAATGCTCTTGGTGCAAATGAGAACATAATGAATATGTTTGTTGTATTTTCCATACACTTCTATAAAAACTACTAAATTCAACTACTAAACTACATTATTCGCAACCTAACTATGATGACTTCCTATGATGACTTCCTTTGAAATGTGAAAAGAATCCATGTAACTGTAACGCTGTTTCAAAGCAGGACATTATGTCTATGGTGTAAGAAGGTGGTTTTAAGCATACACTATTACTTACATTTATATTGTATGTTAAATGATCATAAAATGCTATCAAATACATTATTGTAAGAAATCATACATGCATATACAACTGTGCACTACTGTTTGGTCAGATATTTTTTTTGAAAATAATGTTTTTGACATTTTTTAATTACATTAAAGGGTTGGTTCACCCAAAAATAAATTCTGTCATTAATTACTCACCCTCATATCGTTTCAAACCCATAAGACCTTCGTTCATCTTCCGAACACAAATTAAGATATTTTTGATGACATCAGAGAGCCATCCGTGTATAGCAACACAGCTAAAATGATCCCAGATCTAGAAACGTGGTAAAAACACCAGTAAAACAGTCAATACTTTTTAAAAAAAGATTTTCGTAGCTCTGCAAAACTCCACTGATGTCACAAGGACTGTTTTACCAGTGTTTTTAGTACGTTTCTGGATCTGGATAATTTCAGTCGGATGGCTCTCTGACTTCATCAAAAATATCTTAATTTGTGTTCTGAAGAGGAACGAAGGTCTTACGGGTTGGGAACATGAGGGTGAGTAATTAATGACATTTTTGGGTGAATTAACGCTTTAACACATTTATAATTTACAAAATTTATATTTAAAATAAATGGTGAACTTTCTATTCATTAAATAATTCTGAAAAAAAAAGTATCACAGGTTCTGCAAAAATATTAAGACGCATAACTGTTTTTAATAGTAATATGTAATATTACTGAGAAACAAGTCATCATATTGGAAAGATTTTAGAAGTATCATTTAACTGATGCTGAAAATTCAGCTATTCAGGAGTAATATGAAAACAATAAAAAAAAAGTTTTGAGCAGCTAGTGACTATAAATACTGATGCACGCTGGTTTTAATGGGTATTCTGGGAATTTCTAGGCTGTGTATTATTCATTTCACTAAAGCAATTTTTACACTGAGACAGTCTGCTGAGACTCTCTGGGCAGTGAGCTTAATACTGAACTAGGAAGCGCAGTGAGAACAACCCACGTTTTTCTAGTTACACCGCTGTTATATATTATTATTAAAATAATTGTGCAAATGGTTGTTTTACAAATTTTCGTAGGAACATTTTGGAAATGATGTTAAATGCCCACATTTAGGATCTTTATAAATGAGGCCCCTGGTTTTTTAAGCACTCAGATGAGCAGCGACAGCCATATTTAACTGTGTTTAAATGAGTTTGAGAATGAATTAGAGAGTGTTTGAAACTATGAAAGCATCAAATCATTCATGCGCTGACTCAAGCAGAGCGTTTTATCACTGTCTCTTTGTTCCTGTCTGGCATCGTATTATCTTCCCCATCCTCACGTCTTGCCCGTCTAGTGCGGTGTCTGTCCACCGATGGGTGGTGGACCAGGGGAAGTATTACCTGAATGAAATCACTCTGCGCTCATTAGGCTGTCCAATCACTGCAGGGTGGCCAATCAGTCTATTTTTAGCCCGCGTTTTGCATTTCAGCCCATCAATCAAAACCGGACGCTTTCCACGCAGATGCTTTTCCTAAGCTCTGAACAATCGTGCAGTAGAAAACCCCAATAAAACCAACTGTGACTTATGTTGATCTGTCAGTTTATCAGCAGGGAAAATTAATTCATGAGATTTTCATGAGGCAAATGAGATTTAATATGCAGCCCATTATTTAGCACAGTAAGACTCCTGCAGAGTTTTGAAAATATTTATATAAACTGCAATTAGCAGAGAAGTTCTTTTCTGAATTTCAGTATTTTAAATCTATGTCCATGTCTATTAAATCACTTATAATTTTTTTTCCCTTAATAGTTCATTCTAGTAAAGGTTAACTGAGTTCTGCCCTTTATGTAATAGACCAAATCTCACCATATTTTAATTGTTTTTCATGATTTAATTGATTTCTTTTATGATCATAATCATCTTTATAGAGCAAGGAAGTTGAGCAGCAGTGACTGACTCTAAGCATAACATCTGATCGATACTGTAGTCTATTGTATATTACAAGACCGTTTGTGTGCAGGGCAACCAATAAAAGTTCATTTTGGGTTTATAGTGGTTTAGTGGTAGATAAAAGATCAGGTAGATTGATCAAGAATTGATTTCAAAATGCTTTTTAGATTCCAGTGGACTATATTATTTGAAATTAAAGATCTTCACGTCACTGTAGTTTTTTTGCATGTGAAATAGTTTTTAAGTTTTAAGTAATATTTATAACATTAGTATTCTTTTAAATCCTTTTAGATTTCATAGATGAAAATTATTCATTCAGATTTATTACATTTGATATTCCATTTTGGTCCTAGTATATATTAAGCCATTTTATTTATATTTATATTAATACCTGTGTACTTGTATGTAACCATGGTACATAGTATCTACATCATAATGCTTATGTAACTACACATATGTAACAACCCACTGAATGGTACGTGTAAGTACAATAGTGTAACAGGACATTGGTAACAACACTTTTTAGTAATGAAAATACAAATGTGTAACAGGTCTAACAACACTTTTTGGTAAAAAAAAAAGTGTTACACTTTATATTAAGTGAACAATGTATTAACCGTGTATTTACTGGACGATGCCGTGTAACATCAGAGTAAGTTAGGATTTACATATAAATTGTGGTTGGCGTCCAGAATGTTACACTTTTTATTAAGTCTACAATTCCTGAAGCGTTACCATAGTGCACTGGTATTACATTGGTGCACCAACTTTACATATCCCTAAACCCAACCCGTTTCCACCCCTTGTATGCCAGTTCCACCCCTAAATCTACCCATCTCCACCCCCTGGGTGATTATTGTTGTTCCCGTTATACATATTGTTACAAAATATATAATACCTGTTACACGAGTACTTAGTGAAGGGAAAAAAAAGTGTTATCAATGTCCTGTTACACATTTGTACTTACACATACCATTCAGTGAGTTGTTACATATGTGTAGTTACACAAACATTAGAACTGGAGATACTATGTACCAATATGTACTTACACTGTGGTTACATACTAGTTACTATGTAAGTATTAGGGACACTATATAAAGCTGTTGATGTCTTTTTAATACTCATATTTTAATATAATTTTTATATAATTTGGTGAACTTTAATGTAACATCACACTTGAATACATATGAATACTTATGAGGTCATGGCAGATCGATTTAAATTTTCTATTTAAATAGTTTTACTGGTATGACTTAAAGTTATACAGTATTGCCATCTGAATGATCTGCCTCTGTTCAGTCACCCGTCTGTCATTTATTTTATCTCTCTTTCCATGCTTCTATCCTTTGATCGGTCCATCTGTTGTTTTGGTATATGTAACACTGGAATATCAAACCATAGCTTGTGGTATTTTTTAAAATTTCAGACAGCTCTGTGTTAAGCCAGCATTAAAAAAGCTCCTTTAATTTACTGCATATTTGATGACAGTAGTGGTTAATACCAAGCTGCCACAGCTTTATTTTTATATGCACAGTGTTTGAGGAGAAACTACATTTTAGTAAGAGTTTTCGAACATTTAATTTTAGAATTCTGTAGCTGTTTTTTTTTTTACTGCTCTCGTCCTGCTCTGTGTTGATTATTGTATTAGTGAAACACCCACCATTCAGTTATGTGTGTGTGTCTAAGATAAAAGTATTATCCTTTTTGCCATTAGCTACCACTAAATGAACAGAGAAGTCTGCATCATTATTACACTGTTCTCATTATAACATGAGTTTCAGTAATTAAATTTAACCATGAACCCTTCTCTGTGGTAGACTGTGTGCTTGAAAATACCTTAGGATCCGCATAACCCATCCAAATCTGCACGGAGAAATGGTGACTGTAAAGATCCATGACTGTTTTGTTTTGTTCTGTTGTCTTGTGTTGTGTTTTGTTGTCTTGTTTTTTGTTTTGTTTTGTTTTGTTTGCTTCAACATAAATATATATATATAAGGTTGGGAAACACTGACCTAAACAAAACTGGTTTTAAGATAAGATGATTTTCCTGTACATTGATGCAGTGTTGTTGCACGAAAAGTAGGACATTGAAAGACTGTTTGATTTTCTGTCATTTTATTGTTGTCTTTTTTACTTTCAGAACTAATGTGCATGCTCTGTCACAGCTGTGATCAATAGCACAGAGAGAAGTTGGGTAATCAGAACCGCAAGCGTTTCGCTTCTTCCTGAAAAAGCTTCTCTTTCTCTCTTTTTAACCCCTCAACACAGTGGTTTTCCCACCACATATGCGCTTGTCTCATCAATGCAGGAAACAGCCCTAACACTGTCACTGCTTGTCAGTATTTTCACCTTTCTATTTTTAGAGAAATGAGCGACATATAAAAACCACTGAGAGCCTCTCTTGCTTTTTTTTGACGGCCTTGTTTTCTTCAAAAGCCTCTCTCTCTCTTTCAGTCCTCCTCTTCTCATCCTCTCATCCTTTCAACCTCAGCTAACTTGCTTTTCTGTCACACTGTCTACCTTTCATCCCTTGTGTTTCCCCTCTCTTCTCCCACCCTCCTTTTGTCTGTCTGTGTTGAGCATGACTCCTTGACTTCCTTCAGACTGTTGTGGCAGTCGTGTCATTATGTTTGCTTGATACAAATACAACTTACTGTTATTATACATGCTGCAATTAAACTCCTGATCCCTTCATTCGGTCACTGATTCGTCCGTCCGTTCGTTAGTTAGTTCGTTCTATATTATATATATATATTTTTTTCTTTCTTTCTTTGGTCTCTTGTCTCTTGCTCTATTTTATTGTTCTGTCATTCTATTATTCTCTTTGTTGTTTTATCATCCTATCATTCTACATGTATCATTCTCTTGATTGTTTTATTTAATCAGTTAACACCCTAGCAACCACTCAGGACAGCCCAGCTTTTACCTAGCATTGCCCTAGAAACATTTAACAACCTATATGTTTCTGTAAGGCCTATATAGCTTTTAATCTGATACATAAAAAAGAAAACTTCTAGTTCTACATTTACATGTATTCTCTTTCTGTTTCTCCAGTTCTTTCATTCCTCAGTTTCATCATTTATTCCTTCCTTCCCTGCTTCCCTTCCTTCCCTCATTAGCATCCTTTTCCTGTTTATTTCTATCTTAAATCTTCTCTTCCCTCCCTCCGTCTCGTCTCGGTATGATCGCTGGTGATGTTTTCTGTGAGAGAGTGTGTCATACTGCTTACTCACTGGAAAAAAAAAAGGAGGGAAAGTTTGAGTTTGCCCCACTTTTCTGTGTGCCAGGCAGGGAACTCTGCAGCTTCGACCTGGATTCTGCACAAGAACCATCCGCCAGGCTTTGACGACTCAGAGAATCATTAGATAGTCTCTCTCTCTCTCTCTCTTTCTTCCTCATTGTGTCTGTGCCTGTCTGGACTCTTGTTTTATTAACTGTGCCGTATCCATTGAGAAAACGAATATAAACCTCAGCAATTAATATTAAATAAACACATGAAAGGCAAAGGATTTCATAATTCACCTACATTCCCTCTGTCCTAACAGAACATCCTCCGCAGAGACTCCCGAGGCCAAGGATGGTGAGCCAAAGCACAGAATATGCATAAGAGTGCTGTTATTAGCACCTCTCCTCATCATGTATTAAGGCCTAATTAGACGATCACAGAGTCAACGTGTGTCGCGGGGGATTATTATGTCTGCCCTGATTCAGTGCCTTGTTTATCTGGATATTAAAGGGAAGCATGTTTATGAATCCATCAGTGCAGCCTTTTCTAGCTGTGTGGGCAGGACACAATGTACAAGCCGCAAGTTTGGCTCATGAATATTAATTAGCTGAGTTGGTAATAGGCCAAAGAAGTTTACCTGAAGAAAGCTATTTGTTAGCACTTCCATTGATCTCATTGGCGGTTCCTAGGCTGGTATTGAACTCCTTGTAAATCTGTGGTGCATTTTATCCTCTGTATCAGATTTTAGATGTCGATACATTGCCAAAAACAGTGACGCTACTGTGTATGTCTCAACAAATGAATTTCATTCTGCCGGCAGTCCATTGGGAGTCATAGAGGAGACTATTCCTCCACTACATCTTAAAGGAAATGAGAAATATTGACTGTAATTGCCAGCGTCTCTCAGTGGTGTCGGTGCCCTGGCAAGGGACATGGGCCGACATTTATTTTAAACACATGAGTGGTTTTAATTATAACGGCATTCACCAGGGCCTATCAGTGGCAAGACTAGTCAGGCTGAGCCTCAAACCGGCATGATTAACAAGCTCTTGCAAGGCAGTGTTTCTCTGCCAGTGCACCACTGAAACTTTGCTCAGACCTCATTTTTGGAGAGTTCTCTAAAGCTATGGTTTTAGTCAGGTGTTTTTGCCATTTTTATAAAAAATTAAGGTATTGCTATTTGTTTTAAAAATTGGGGCGGGGGGTGTGGGAAGGATACGAAAACCAGTCAGTATCTGGTGTGACCACCATTTGCCTCATGCAGTGCAATAGAGTTGATCAGGTTGTTGATTGTGGTCTGTGGAATGTTGGTCCACTCCTCTTCTATGACTGTGCAAAGTTAATGGATATTGGCAGGAACTGGAACACACTGTCGTATATGCTGATCCAGAGCATCCCAAACATGCTCAATGGGTGGCATGTCCGGTGAGTATGCTGGCCATGCAAGAACTGGGATGTTTTCAGCTTGGGTACAGTTGGGTACAATTGGGTACAGATCCTTGCAACATGGGGCCAGGCATTATTATTATTATTATTATTATCCCTGAGAGGGTTTCTGACAGTTTGTGCAGAAATTCTTTGGTTATGCAAACTGAGTGTTGCAGCAGCTGTCCGGGTGTCTGGTCTCAGATGATCTTGGAGGTGAAGATGCTGGATGTGGAGGTCCTAGACTGAAAGGCCTTTGGAGATGGCTTATGGTAGAGAAATGAACATTCAATTCACAGGCAACAGTTCTGGTGGACATTCCAGCAGTCAGCATGCCAATTGCACGCTCCCTCATCTGTGGCATTTTGCTGTAACTGCACATTTTAGAGTGGCCTTTTATTGTGGCCAGCCTAAGGCACACCTGTGCAATGATCATGTTGTCTAATCAGCATCTTGATATGCCACACCTGTGAGGTGGATGGAAAAGTGCTCACTAACACAGATTTAGACAGATTTGTGAACAATATTTGAGAGAAATGGGTCTTTTGTGTGTATAGAAAAAGTCTTAGATCTTTGAGTTCAGATTATGGAAAATGGGGGCACAAACAAAAGTGTTGCGTTTATAATTTTGTTCTGTGTATCTATCGTTTGTTCATTTGTTAATTCGATCATTTTATCTCTATCTATCTGTATTTCTTTCTCTCTTTCTTTGGTCTCTTGCTGTAACATTTTATTGTTCTGTCATTCTATTATTCTCTTTGTTGTTTTATTACCCTATCATTCTATATGTATATGTATTGTTCTAACTTTAATTTCATCATTCTCTCTATTGTTTTACCTATTCAGCCAGTTAAGACGGAGCTCACCTACCAGTGCCCTATAAACATGTACAACCCCACAACTGCCTAGCAACACCCTAGCAACCACTCAGGACACCCCAGCTTTTACCTAGCATTGCCCTAGAAACATTTAACAACATTGTATGTTTCTATCGTTCTGTCTATTATTGCATCGTTATATATGTCATTTAGTTGTTCTATCTATTGATCATTATATATATCCTTGTGTCCATTAGTACACCATTAATCTGTTCATCCATTTGTCTACCCTTCTACTCATATACTCATATAAATCCCATATTTAAATTGGTGCACATGAAAACAATGTTGTGCAATATATAAGAACAATAGTTTGTACTTTCTTATTTCTTTGGTCATGCCAAATGTTCTTAATGCATGTTTACTTTTTTTTTTTTTTTTCTCAGTGGAAGATATATAGAAATGTTTTAAATATTTATTTAATTAAATGATCAGGACTGAAGTCCACAACAATATAACTCATTGAACAGACTGTCTGTCTCTCATCATTTTCAATATCAACTGTAGACATGGCTTCTACCTGTAGTCCTTACTCATTTTCAAGGGTTAGTTCACCCCAAAATGGAAATTCTGTCATTAATTACTGACCCTTATGTAAAATTAAGATATTTTTGATGAAATCGGAGAGCCATCTGACCCTCCATAAACAGAAAAACAACTGAAATGTTCCCAGGTCCAGAAACATAGTAAATACATCGGTAAAACAGTCCATGTGACATCAGTTGCTTAACTTCAGCTTTGGAACGCCATGAGAATACTTTTTTATTTTTGCGCAAAGTAAACAAAAATACCACAATTTACTTAACCAATTTTTTCCCCTGAGTTACGTCTTCCACCATTTTGGATAGTATCACAACGCAATGCAATGCATTGGCAAGCTTTAATGTATTTGATGTGATCAGCCTTATTTATATCCGGCGGGAAATGCACATGAACGTAATCATAATAATCGTTGTGATATTCTCTAAAATGGCGGAACTCAGAGGAGAAGAATGATTGAGTAAATCATATTATTTTTGTTTTCTTTGCACAAAAAAAGTGTTCTAGTAGTGTCGCAAAACTGAAGTTGAACTACTGATGTCACATCCTTTTTTTCTGATTTGTTTACTATGTTTCTGGACCTTGATCATTTCAGTTGTGTTGCTGTCTATCCAGGGTCAGATGGATCTCAGATTTCATCAAAAATATTTTAATTTTGGTTCTGAAGATGAACGAAGGTCTTATGGGTTTGGAACAACATGAGGGTGAGAAATTGATGACAGAATTTTCATTTTAGGGTGAACTAACCTTTTAATGAACAATACCATTAACAATGTAGCGAAGGGTCCTCAACAGGAGTCCTGTCTATCAGTGTCTGCTCTTAAGCATATTAGATTAATATATACCATACTTCTATTCTGGTAATATTCTGGGAAAATGTGTTAAACTAAAATACAATATGAAGTTTAAACAAAGCACCAGCCTGAATTAGTTGGAAAACTCCTGCTGATTTATTCTCTCTGGCTATTGAAATTACTTTCAGTGCTTTTCAAATGAAAGAAAAGTTTTGCAGTGTTTTGTTAAACTTTGTGAGAGAAGGGCGATGTGGGCTCTGGAAAAACGCATTTCATGCTCTCTAGCTTCTAGCCTCTCAGGTAAAACTTCAGTCTGGTTTGCAATTACGGCTGTAATTCAATTGACACTTAATCACCCGCTGCAGAATGTAGCAATAGTGTTTGTGCTCTAAACCTGCAATCAAACCGCTGTGATTGTGAGTTACACCACATAGTACCACTAGAGCTCAACTCTCTTGAATTATTAGAGCTTGTCCTCCAAGCACAGTCGCCCGAGACAGCCTATGAAAAGCCTGTTTTTGAATTTTTGCCTATGCATTAGATCAAATAATGTAACTGAGCACTGAGAAATATTGCATTTGAGACACTTGCAGCTTTCTGCAGTCTGTCAAAGCAAGTGAGATAGTGATAGCTCAGGCTTTGACATTGATATTGTATGACTGCTTCTCAAAAATTGAAAAGATATTCATGGTTTGCCGAATGGACTGTCCTTTCCTTTGAGAATCTTTTGCTCTCGGCTTCATTCAGACTTGTATATTCAGCTGTCCAAGTCTAATATTTGTTTCGGAAAAACATAATTCTTTTTTAAATATGTTTCGTCTTTATAATGTTCTTCAATGAAACATTTTAAGAGTAATTCAAAGCGCTACACTCTAATTTATGTTCTTATCCGCAGTTTCGGTTACTTTCTTTTCTTGTTTGAAGAAGAATTATTATGTGAGCTCTCTCTTTACCCACACACACATACTCTTATCCACAAATGTAGGCGCGAAATCAAATGCAAATGTAGCCTAGTTGAACATCCTCCCATACTAATTGGAATATATTACTTGTAATGTTTCTGGGGAGCTTGTGGAGAGGTCCTCCCCTGCCATTTCCATGACCGTAACTGGACCCAGGGCTTTTTTGCTAGTTCACTAAAACTTATTTCTTGATTCACTTTTTCAGTTTCGTTCCAATACAGGCCTGAAACACATTTAGAGGCAGTGAAGTTATATTGCTTCCTCCTCTATTGAGTTAGTGATAAAGACTTTTTTTAAAAAGCTTATTTTAGATTTTTTTCTTTTAAGACATATTGAATATTACGCCGTTTACTGTATATAATCATGTAGTACATTCTGTACTGTGTGTACATATTTATAATGTAGCATGTATAAAATGCATACACATGCATGCACACACAAATATGAATATGCATATAAAAAATATTCAAACCCCTCCGTGTGTTTTATTTATTTATTTATTTTTTTTTTTTAAATGAACAAAATTCAAATTATGATTTGCAAAGCTTGTTGCATCATACCCCAAAATGAAGGTGCTTCAACTAAGTTATGAAAACTTATGCAGTGTATGTACAGTATTTCAGTTTTATTTATTATTATTTTTTTGTAACAGTTTTATAAAGTAGTGGCAGTTCTGTTTTTGCTCTTCCATTATGGAGTATGGAGTGTAGATTGATTTGGAAAAAAGTAATTTAAAGCAGTTTAACATAATTGGCTGCAACATAACAGAACATAAAAAAAGAGGTTTGAATAATTTGCAAAGCACTACACACACACACACACACACACACAGTAAAACCGTAATATTGTGATTATTACCATTTCTAATACGTGTTTTATATTTGATTTTTTTTTTTTAATTAAATGTATTTCTATGATTAAAGCTGAATATTCACCATCATTACTCCAGTCTTCATCCTTCAGAAATCATTATAATATCTATAGAAAAATATCATTATCATTGTTGAAATGCAGATTTCTTTCAGAATTATTACTAAATTAAACAGCATTTTATTTGCATTATCATAGCATTATAATTTAATAATTTATTATGAGCAGAGCAGAGCTAGAATCTAAATGAACAAAAAGCTCAAATATTATTTTTACTGCATAACTCCCATTCTTTCATTTGTATTTTTTTGATAATTTGACTGTTATTCTACAATAATAAAGAGTGAGCATAGGCTTTTGTAAACTTTTAAATAGTAGTATATGTTATTTTCATAGTACTTATTATTTCCAGAAACAAAACCAAACAAGATTTGCAACATATTTTATACATTGACTGGATGATGAAAAGTAATGGCTGTTATGGTTAAGATTTATTAATTTAAAAATCAGTGCTGTTTGCCTGGGGTGTTTTGAATGGCTTCTGGACATTGCTATGCCATTTTATTTAGATTGTTTGCGACAGGTCAGTAGATCATGAAAATCCAAATATGGATCTGAAAATCATACTCTGAATGTATACTAATTGTGTAATGCAGTAAGGTTTTCAAACGTTACTGTCCGAAATTGCTGAAAGTTAAACTTTAATCCATCAGAACCGAAAGGCCAATTAATTTCATAACTGCAATCAAAGTGATAACTGCCATTTTCAACATTTGCCAAGTATATAATTACCCCGCATCGCTGAAGCCACTAAACCAAGTGGGCTATAATGGTTGTGATAGTATATTATGTAAGCTGGATTGGACACTTACCCAAACCTGTGTTGTTGTAGTTCAGAATTTACAAAGAGGGGTTAATTGCCACTTAATATCAAATGATATCTATCTGCATAATGCAACGTGGGTGATCTGAAGCCCAAACATCCGAGCCGATCTCTACCTGCTTGCCTCTCGAACACAGTGGGCCTGAACTGCATTAACCTCTCACTGATCCATCAGCAGGAGACCCGATGCATCCCACACGAGCGGGAATGTAATGAAGTCCATGTGAGCGGCTTTATTTATCTCTCTTCTCGAGCGCTCTTAAAGCTGATGACCTCTCGTGTGTTGATGTCATGCTTCCGTTGTTGTAACCCGAATGCAGGTAATGAGCATTTTTTTGAGGCTGGGACAGGAAGCGATTTTGGTCGATGGTGTTCAGGGTCAGGGAAAGGGTCGAGATTGAGTCGTGTCGAGGATAGAGTCCGTAAACAGGTGTGAATCGTGAGTTATGACATCTAAAATGTCATCTTGTCTGTTTAAGTTGCAGCGGGAAGGTAGTGGGGCTGTTGTGATGGGTTTTGTCAGAGGATGTTATTGACTGAGATGTGGAAGCGAAGCACATCATGAGGAAATCCCTGTCTGTGGCGTTCGGGTCACATTGATGCATTACTGTTCTCCTCCAAAGTGCATCTGTCAGTGTTTAGGAATTGCATGTTATAATGTGCTTTCTCTCTCTCTCTTTGTGTAACGTTGCCTTTGGCTTCCTCCTACGGCTGTATAAACATAAATAAATTGAAGCGCACAATGCAGGAAACTGTGTCATCTCTGTAAAGGTCAGCTGTGTAAAATCAAACCGCTTTTTCCTAGAGAAACATAATGGGAATGGAAAACAATGCGTCTCTCATTTTTCTGTGTACTGTATATCTCCCTTTCTTTCTGGCAAGTTCAATAGAATGGGAGTTTCAGCACATTTTGTACAACAACATCAGTTTGTTATTTTAAATAAACTAAATCAAACTGGTTAATTGTAAAGGAAAGACCATAAGGAAATACCAAAAACTATTTTGGTTATTTGCATTTATTATATATTTATTTAAAGAGGGCATCCTACATTTTTATTTATATAAAAATGATATAAAATCATACATATATTTGTCTTTTGGTCAGAGTATTGTGGATGATGCATATTAACCAGTTGGTTAGATGCTACAAGAGACTATGGTTATTGGTTAATATTGTTTTTTCCTCATTTGCTTGATTTTGCTTGTTTTGATGAAGCTGCTCCAAAAACTGTTATGTAATGTTGTCCATGTTTTATGTCATAAATCAAGTAAACATTATTTAAATCACAGCAATACAAAGCAGTAATATACAAAATATTGTTTTATTGCATTTTAGAAACGGAATGGTTTGTTTGTCTATTTTAAATGCATTATTTTAAGCCTTGCGACATTAGTATGGATACAAAATATAAGCATCCTTATGTAAGTTTCATAATATAAGTGCTATTAAAGTTTGAAGAAAACTATCCTGAAATATTTTGTAAACATTTTATGTTTAGCATGCTTTTGCCTGTGGTTTAATAGCTGGGTATCACACACGAGGAGTTTTTGATGCTTTGGTGCACTCCAGATTCAGTTATGATTCTTCAGATAGAGCGTATATATCCTCTAGAGCCACATATATCAAAATTACCATCATAGAAAATTATTAGTTAGGCTCCTGTGGTAAATAGTTTGTTGTGGCCTCGCTTCGCTTGAGCTTAGTCTGTGGCAGGCCGAAGTGTATTTCCCAACGGAGGAATGATCAAAGCAGTCTCCTTTAGGATGCAGTTTAATGTGTTTAAAGATTTAGCGTGGGTTTTTATAATTGATGGATATTATGCATAAGGCTTGATATTAAAATACTTTTTGCACATTTTTACTTCAGTACTGCTGACTATTTAGAAATTAACTGGCACTTTGGAAATGTAATGTAATATTTTCTAGTGAAACGCAGTATTCAGCTGGAAATAATGTTGAGTGGACATTTATTTAATTCATCATTTATTATTTTTCATCACTGTCATTGACATAATATTTTTCACACCAGTGTGGTTATTGCTACCTAAAACTATTTAAACTAACATTTTTGAAATATAGAAATCAAATAAAATATAACAATTAGATGGAAAAATTTCTTGCTGCGATTAATTATCACAATTTCAAATTATACATTAGAATAAGTAATAATGTGTTATCGACTTTATGTGCCTGTGCTTATTTAAAGTCATTTAAGTTTACTTAGTTAAATTATTTTAGTGTTTACATTAATTTAACAAAAATTTAAGCTTAAATAAAATAAATTAAAGATAGATATAAATATTGAATAAATAAATATTTAATACATATTTATATTAATATATATGTATATATATACCAGGGTAAGTATGCAAAGCACATCAACTGGTCACTGGGGTTCCTCAGGGATCAGTTCTTGGACCCCTCCTCTTCTCCACATATACTACATCGTTGGGTCCCATCATACAAGCACATGGTTTCTCCTACCATTACTATGCTAATGACACACAGCTGTATATCTCATTTCAACCAGATGATCCAATGGTTACTGCACGTATCTCAGGCTGCCTGGTGGACATCTCTGCGTGGATGAAAGAATAGCACTTACAGCTCCACCTGTCAAAGACTGAGCTTCTTGTCTTCCCTGCCACTCCAACTCTACAGCATGATTTTACCATCCAGGTAATTTAATCAACAATTACCCCATTGAGTTGGGTCGGAAATCTTTGTGTAGTCTTTGATGAACAGTTGACTTTAAAAGACCACATTGCAAAAACTGCATGATCTTGCAGGTTTGCATCAGAAAGATCAGGCCCTTCCTAACGGAGCATGCTGCACAACTTCTTGTCCAGGACATTGTCAGTTCAGTCGTCTGCATTGCTCTTCTAGCTGGACTTCCATCATGCACAATCAAACCTTTACAAATGATTCAGAATGCAGTGGCACGACTGGCCTTCAACAAACCCAGAAGGGCCCATGTCACACCTCTCTTTATCTCCCTGCACTGCACCGGTTACAGCTCGCATCAACTTCTGCTAAATGAATAAATGTAAATATAATACAAATTACAAACGTTTGTAACAGAATTATTAAACTAAATTAAAATCAAATTTAACAAAATAAAAATCTGTTAAAAAAAAATAGGCTTATATGAAACCTGCAGTTTAGTATTTAAAAAAAGTGTATAAATAATACTAAAATAACACTGTTCCCCAAGTTCATGGCCTTTGTTATAGTTTTTAGATTCATGTAATAAAAAAATAAAGACACTGGCGATGTGATCAGTGAAGACACATAACAAGGTCAAAGAATGGAATTCAAAAATGGCATATGATAGCGCCATGGCTCTCATGTTTTTGTGGCCAAAAGTGCTTTTTTATTTGTAAAAAGCTCTCCTTAATTGTATTTACCCTTCAAAAAAGACTTGTGTTCCACAGAAAAGGGGACTAGTCGAATTTTGTCTTTTTTTAGATGAACTATCCCTTTAAAAAGTAAAAAAGTTGTTTCATATGACCTTTTTAAGCCACTTCATTAGTGCATATGTGTAGCGGTGCAGGGATCACACCTCATTTCTTGATGTCAGATTGAGGTGATTTAATCTTGCCCCTGGCAGAACGGTCAAATGGTGAGGACTGTTTAATGTTCCTGCACTGCAGGTTTCAGCTGCCTCTCTGAGGTAAATCGACAGCACAATGAACAAAGATTGAGAAAGCGAGACAGGAGGAGAGGGTCACAGAGATGGAGCGAGAGGGAAAAGGCGTAAGAAGGTGGACAATGTGATAGAGAAGGACGTGGTGAGGGAAAGGCAGAGCGATAGCGATAAAGAAATGCTTCTGCTGCGGCAGCGTGTGAAGGCTTAGGCTGCCTGTGGTGGAGAATGTTAATGGAACACCAGCTCCGTTGCAGGGATTTTCCACTCAACCCCTGAGAGAGCCGCCTGACAGGAGAGCTAATACACAAACAAACAAACAAACACACCCGCAGAAATTGCAACCAAGGGAGCTCCTCGTAAACGGCATGCGGGAGAGACACCAATTCATTCAAGCCTAAACGGCAGAGGTATGCGAATGAATACAAAATGCACAAATATGCTCGCTCAGAAGGAGATAACGCTTCGGATTAAACGCCTTCGAGTTGAATAAACAACTTTGAGCGTTGATTTTCAAGTCGTTGATTGACAGGAATATTGTGTAGTACATAAACCCAGAAGGAAAATTTATTTCCAGATTGAATTACATTTGTCATTCGAAGGCTTTCATGCCATGAATTGACAGCCATTGTAAGTGATGAAATACATTGTATGGCATGTCACTGTACTGTATTTATTTTTGCTATTGGACCGCTAGGGATAGTTCACCCAAAAAATGCACATTTGCTAATTTACATACCCTCAGGCCATCCAAGATATAGGTGACTTTTTTTTCTTCAGCAGAACAGTACTTTTTTTTTTTAAGGTGAAACTGTAGACCTTGGTGATTCATAAAATGCAACTCAATTGCCACCATCACTGAAAAAAAGTATGTACAGGCAAGACAAAATTAATAACCGTGGCTCCTGACAATATATTAAAGGGATAGTTCACTTTGAAACTAAAATTTGAAGTTTATCAGCTTACCCCAAGGGCATCTAAGGTGTAGGTGTCTTTTTTTCTTCATTAGATCCAATGTTGAGATTTGTAAGTCAAACTGTTGTAGTCTGTCAGTAATATAATGGTACAGGGAGCTTTCTCTTTGAGAGGAGGAAAAAAAAAACATGCACAGAGAAATTCAAATTAAACCATACCCCATCATAACGATACATTCATAAAGACATGAAACGATGATTCTGATTTTGCCAAGTTCGATGTGTCCCTAGGTCAACATATTTAGTTGACCCTGAACAACATTTTAATGCAAAAATATACTCTTGACCATATCTCTACACCTAAACCTACCCTCACCCATGAGTAATGCCTAAAATCAGATTTAATGATAGATGTACAAGCACCAAACACTGAGTGTAAGCCTAAACTTCACAAAAACTGTAAACTGTTTCTTCAAATCTAAATGGTTAATCACAAAGTTGTCCCAGGGTCAACAAAGATGTTGACCCAGGGACATGTAGCACTTGGCAAAATCAGGTTAGCACAGAGCGCACCAGATGCGTGCGCGCCCTCAGATCATTTGGACATGGTGGTGTACAAGATATAAATACTGTTCGTTTTCTCACACAAACCTCTCGTTTCTTGTCTTAGGCCATCAATGTATCGTTATGATGGGGTTTGGTTTAATTTGGATTTCTCTGCACATGTTTTTTTTTCTCTCATGGAGAAAGTTAACTGTACCGACCATTGTATTACTGACAGACTACAACGGTTTGACTTAAAAATCTCAAAATTGGATCTAATGAAGAAAAAAAGACACCTACACCTTAGATGGCCTTATAAATGCCCTTATATGCCTGATAAACTTCAAATTTTAGTTTCAAAGTGAACTATTCCTTTAAGGTCTTAAAGGGTTAGTTCACCCAAAAATGAAAAATCTGTCATTATTTACTATTTTTATGAAATCCAGCAAGGGAAACTACCACAGTCAAGGCACAGAAACCTAGTAAGGACATTGTTAAAATAGTCTGTGTGACATTGATGAGTTTATGAAGCTATGAGAATCCTTTTTTCGCAAAGACAACAACAACAAAATCAAGTTGTTTAGGTGCAACTTTTGTTTGAATTGTCCAAATCTGTTTCTGAAGAAAGCATTTTTTTTTTTCAGGAAGGACGTACTGTATTCAGTTGATCAAAAGTGACAGTAGATTGACATGTTTATAATTGATTTTTCTTTCATAAATGCTGTTCTTTTAAAACTTTGAGTGCTAAAATATCTTTTTTTTTTTAATGCACAAAACATATTAATCAGAACAACTGTTTTCCACATTGATAATAATCATTTAAAATAAGTATCTGAAAGGACAATTTTGTGAAAAGGAATCACATTTTCATACTTTTTTGATTCTTAAGTGCTGTTAGCCATTGATTAGCAAACCGTACTTTCAGATAAAAATATGTTTTATAGTTCTTTTGAAGAAAAAAAGTCATTTTGAATGGCCTGAGGGTGAGGGAATTAACAGCAAATATCCATTTTGGGCTAAACTACAAGAATAAATAAATAAACCATGCATTCCTATCATGCCAAAATATTTGAAGGTGGTAGATGAAAATAAATAGGAAAACCTGAGACGTGACAGACACTGCGGCACAATCACGTGGACAACTAAATAAACATCAGGCCCCGGCTGTTTCTGGCAATTAAACACCAGGTTAAAGATGAAATCTGCGGTAGCACCGCTAAAGGAACACTCACTGAATCCTAATTAGAGAACAGCGCAAGATCTGCTGGCGTATCACGTAACCGGTGGGCTTCGCTGATAGGGGTTTGCTGAACTACTCGTTCATAAATGTTATATGCAAATGAACACTGTCAGTTTGGGAAATCATGTTTTTAATATGGATGTTAATTGGAAGGGTTTTCTGAAACCCAATGGCAACATGATAAAGACTTTTGGCGTAGAAGTGATTGAGATGATTAATGCATGACAGGTTTGTGGTGTGGAGACTGAGAGGCCAGTCTTAAGCCGTGGTCACACTTCACACTCGTTCTCACTCATCATGTTGACACGGGGAACCGGAAGGCTGCGTGCTTTGCAGTGTTGTGTGGTCTGAAGTAATGTTGCATGCTTAAATCCTTGTGTGACTGCAGCTTAAACCCTCTGCCACGAATCCAAGTCAAGGCTTAAATCCATTTTAGTGATGGTTTTCTTTTTCTTCAGTCAGCAAAGAAGGAACTAGTTAAATCTTTTTCTTTTCTTTTGTAATAGGAAGTTTAAAAAAGTTTCCATCTAGTAAATGAATGGGTAATGTGCATATTTATAACCTGTGTGTGACTGTTATATTCTGCTGAACTTCCGGAATGCTAAAAAATATTACTTTCTCCACAGAAATATTAAGCAGCACAATTGTTTCTCACATTAACATTACTATTCTGAAAGATCACTGAAGACTCGAGTAATGATGCTGAAAATTCAGCTTTGCATCACAGGAATAAATTAAATTTTTAAATATATTGCCATAGAAAACTTTTGTTTTGAATGGCAGTAATATTTCACAATTTTACTGTATTTGTGATCAATAAATGCAGGCTTGTAAACACATTATAAGTCTCACAGCGCCTAAACTTTGGATGTAAGTTTGCATGGCAGGTTTCTGGATACATCAGTCCAGTCTCACGGCAAGTCATACATATTTTATGAAATGGCTAATTCGTACAAATTCGTATGACCTCACGATTTTTGTTAAATCGTACGTATTTTACAAGTTGCCAATTCGTATGAATTTGTACGAATGACCTTCACCTAACCCCGCCCCTAAACCTACCAGACATGGGTTTTTTGACAAATTGTACAAGTGAAGTTGTACGAATTAGCCACCTCATACGAATACGTACGAATTGGTCACGTGGGATAGGTAAATTTTTTCAACATGTGATGCTAGTAATATTGAGCACAGCTTTTTCTAAGCTGGCATTAGACGACAACAATATAAAGTGCTGCACTAATGTAATGTTCTCAATAAAATAACAGTGAATGATGAATAAATTACGACAGGTGGATTTTCCCTCAAATGTCTGGAAAGAAATGATAGAAGTCAGAAATATAATAAGGACTGATTTCCTTGGAGACTTTAATATTTTACAAGATATTCGGAAGGTTAATAGAGGTCTCGCTCATGTTTTGCAAATTCTTCCCAAACGGTCCATACGCCCTTGAGAGATGCCATGGGTGCAGCTCTTCAGTAAGTTATAAGACTCTTCAGTGAGATCTCTAGCGATTCTTATCGCCTCTGCAGAAGCACACTGTTCAGACTGTCCCAAACAATGTTCTCGGGAAGCCCTGGACCACATTAAACGTGACGGTGGCTAAATTGTCTCGCTGCTACAGCAGTGCAGACTGTCAAAGCGATTCGGTGGGTGGATTTTGCAGGGTTGACTTCAAAAATATTACTATTCAAATCACATTCCCCGGAGTCCCCATTGGAATATGGCTATGACTTGTGCCTTAAATTGAATTTCAGAACTTTTATAGAAGCGATTCCTTGTGGCACGGCTGGTGTGATTAGAAGCTTTTAGCATATGAGACACTGAATTCATGGTTGTGGTCTTCAAAACAGCCTGAGCATGCATTGGTGGTGTGTGGTGTGATCTTGGCAGTAAATTGCTTTAGTGAAATGCTCTGATTTTAAAGCCAATGACAGGCGCAATTTCTGCAGTGACAATTTTTAAATTGCAGCTCTTATTGTCCTCTCTCCTCTCTCTCTTTTTCTCTCTGGATCTCATTTCCATCTAGATTTTGACGTTGATTCTCTCTGGCACACTGATGCCTCATCATTTTTGCCCTTTTATTTTTATTGTGGTCCAGGTCTCTTTGCACCTTTATTTAATGACATCTTTTTTAATGGGTCATATTTTACACTTTTAGAAACCTTCCTATAAGTTCACTTATAATATTAGTCACTGTTTCTTGTTATTTTGAAATTGCATGACCATTTAATTTTTCTACTTAAACCAGCTGTTTAATTGTAAGAGCTAAAAACAAGTTGGTTTTATATAACACAAGTCAGGTAGTGAAGTCTGTTTAGTAAATAAAACCCAAAAAGCATGACCAGTGCAATTTATATAAACAGTATATACATATATATATATGTGTGTGTGTATGTCAGCGCACTGCCTGCAAGGTAGAAAATCAGAGGAAATTATAGATGACTGACACTGACACACAAGCACCAAACACTGATTGTAAGTCTAAACTTCACAAAAACTGTAAACTGTTTCTTCAAATGTGATTGGTTAATCACAATGTTGTTCCAGAGTCAACAAAGATGTTGACTCAGGGACATGTTGCACTTGGTAAAATCAGGTTAGCATTCTTCGATCTAGTGATTCAACCACATACACATCAATGTAGTTAATGACTGACTGTTCAAGTGTAGATAAAGATATTTTAGTGTTCTTTTAATTTATATTTAGCATTCTTTGTGAATGCAAGTTCATAATCATCATCATTTACTCACTCACTCACTCACTCA
>JAUMHE010000084.1:1037871-1050342 GCA_032359235.1 Enteromius mattozi | reverse complement strand
CTTTTAATTTATATTTAGCATTCTTTGTGAATGCAAGTTCATAATCATCATCATTTACTCACTCACTCACTCACTCAATGTCACTCCAAATCTGTAGGATTTTCTTGGAACAGTTATGGAATGCCATAAGAGAGAGTAAATGATGAAAGAACATTCATTTTTGGGGAACTGTCCCTTTAAGGCCAAAGGGGACATTCAATTATCAAACTGAATTTATACCACTTTTAAATTAACTTAATTATTTGCCACTGGTAGTATTCTGTATATAATGAAACCTTGAGCTCACACTCTTAAAAATAAATTTATATCAAGTTTCATGAAGAACCAGGAAGATTCTTTAGATTTTTCTTAAGAAAAACATGTTTTTTCCCCTCAAGACCTGTCCATTAAAAGGATTTTTTGTGCACCTAAATTATTTTCATTACCATCACTGCAAATAAATAATGATGTTAAAAAGCTTTTAGAAAAAGATTATTTTTATTTTTTTCCAGTTTAATTTCCATAACTAGTCTGGATGGACTGTTTATGTCTCTTATTTTTAAACCGGCAAGTGCAATCATTATTCATTTATTTTTTTTCTATTTTATGACCTTTTTAAAGCAGCCTGGCCTCAGTGTCCGTACAGTATCTTAATTATGCCTCTCTGTCTTCCTCTCAAACTCTCTTTCTCAAAGTCACTGGGCATGAGCATGTGAGCAGCTGTTAATGAGCACGCGCAGCACCTGTTGGGGGCGTCACTGCATCACCCCGACATGGCTCTCATCAGGAGTGACACTGCGGCCGGCCTGTGAAGTGTCTCATTAGCGGCGGGTCAAAATGCTGTTTGTCATTCAACCCGTCTCACCTCGCGATGCCCAATCCAATGCCCTCGTTGGCACAGTGCCTCTTCCCTTGCAGCATCTGTTGCCCTCGGGTTATAAATACAGCTGCAGGCTTTGATGGGGCTTAGCAGAATTGCAGCTTTGTATCAGGCATCTTGAAGATAACGGATCTAACTACACCTGGACAGGTGGGATTGTGTGACACCCCCATACCGCCTTTACGGCAACCTGTTTGATAAGTCTATCTAGCCTCTCCACGCTCGGCAGATCAATGTGAAGGGTTCAGCAGGCTGTTTGAGATCGAATGAAGTGCTCATTCCTCTCAGAAGTCTCTTTATATTCCAGCTGTGTTCCGGATAGGATAAAGACACTCTCTTAATGAGGGATCCGGGTTGATGCATCAGGATTCTCCGCTGCATAAAGAAAAAAAACGGCGGAGCTGATTACTGGTCACGCTAGAAAGCGAGGCTGAGAATTGCACAGTCTATATTTGATATCTTTTCATTACAGCACTATAGGATTATAAAATAGCGTGGCAATGTTGAGCTGCGGTCTATAGATAGACGATCAAATGTGGCATCAACAGGTACCGTTCCCAAATTAACTACAGTCGAGCTGTTCTGTGTGTCTATAAGCTATTGATTTCAGATGGAAAGTGAAGGTTATGAAGGGCGCTTTGCACTGTTGTGACATTTACTTCAGAGAAAATAGATGCTTGTGTCCTTTGTCCTGTAGTTCATAAACTATAGTGGCCCCAGATATATGTGGATTTTCAAAGGATAGTTCACCCAATAATAAAAGAAATCTGTCTTCATTTATTCACGCTATTCATGCTGTTCCAAACCTGTATGAATTTATTTCATACCTGGATCCAAAAGAGGAAATTATGAGGGATGTCTCTTTTTTCTAAGCAATTGGAATAAATTGGGTAACACTTTATTTCCATAGTCCACTTTAGATATTTTAAGTAACTTTGCGACCACATGTCAACTAGCAGTCAATAGAGTACTAGTAGACTGTCTGCTTAATATATCCTAACACTTTATTTTGATGGATCCACAACGTACAACATACTATCAGAAACTGTGCAAGTATATGTCAACTTATTCCACTAACCCTAAACCTACCCTAACAGTCTACTCTGATAGTTAGTAGGCATGTAGTTGCAAATTAATAAAAATTAGTTGACGTAGTTACAAAGATACTAATAGTGAGCAGAATATCTAAAGTGGACACCATAAATGAATAAAGTGTAACCATAAATTGAAGTCATCATAAAGTTTCTAAGCACTGTTCTGCCATATAGCACACAAAGCGTTGTGGCTTAAAAAGACATTAAATATTGAACTTCTTTTATATTTTCCGGTGCTTTGTGTGCTTTTTGAAGCTTTAGTTCAGCTACTTGAACAGAAAAAAGTATTTGCTCTTTTTTTTTGTTCCAAAAAATGAGATTTTAAAACATTATGTAAGCCTAACAAAAGTCTTATTTTGTGAAATGTTTTGCTTGAAGTATGCTTGATCATCATTATTTAAAGAACTACACTATTCAAATGTTTTTATTATTAAACATTTAAAATATATTTTTTTAAAGCAGTTTTTAAAGGCTGAATTTATTTGATTAAAAATACAGTAAAAATGAAATGTTAATATAACCTCAAGACCCTCCCTTATATGAGGCCGTTATATTTGAGTGAATTTCTCTGAGACTATACATAGTTTAAAGTCTGGACGTCCTGTACAGAGCACATTCAGGGCTTTTCAGAGATGATTGAATGTTTTATTATATCCACTACCTCTTCTTGGTCTTCAAAAATGGCTGACATTACTTGAGTGACACTTTTAATGGAAATATAAAATCTGTCTAATTTTTAAAAAGTGTGTTTTAAACCAACATCTGAGGAAAATGGGGCTTTATATCAAAATATGACTTTCTGTTACAAAACAGGATGTTGATTTCATACATGTCCTCATATGAGGACATCGGGACTAAACGCATGTTAATTATGCATTATATATTATTATGAAAATCTTGTCAATTATTACTCCCTTTATTACACTTCTCTTTTCATTACATGTTGCTTCAAAAACACTGTTTATGACCATTTTACACAGATTTTGCAGAAAGAAAAATGGTATATCGAATCATTCTGTTATAACATAGTTGAGAATCTTTATACAGTTTGGTAAAAAAAAAAAATAAAATAAATAAATCTTGAAAACTAAAAATCTGTTGGTGATTTTAAAAATCAATTGCTTGCATGTTCATTCATGTGTTTTTATTTATTTAATTATTTTTAAGGAAACTGAGTCTCTGTGTCCTCAACCAAGGACATAGCGTAACATAACTTATGGATGAAATTATGGATTATTTTTACATTATTTTTAATGCTCTAAACAATGTAAAGACATAAATTAAATTTCTCAGGTCTTAAGAGGATAATGTAAAATGTAAAATGTTTTATATTTAAATATATTTCAAGCTGAATTTTCAGCATCATTATTGCAGTCTTCAGTGTCACATGACCTTTCAGAAATCCTTCTGATATGCTGATTTGCTGCTCAAGAAAAATTTTAAAAAACGGTTGCGCTGCTTAATATTTTTGTGGAAACTGAGATACACTGTTTTCGAAAATTCAAAAGAACAGCATTTATTCTAAACTTTTTATTTTAAATGTATTTACTGTCACATTTGCTCAGTTTAATGCATCTTTGCTGAATAGAAGTATTATTTTCTAAAAAAAAACTAAACAAAACATGCCACTTAATATTTGGTTATCCAATGCGATGACATTGATATATCTTGATAGAGTCTTCAGATTGCCGACACTAAGTGATGTTGATAAACAAATTTCGGGAGAAGCACGTACGAATAATTAGCCACGGCTGGCTTTGCATTCCTCTATCAGCCTATTATCCGTTCAACCAATCGGAACCTAGTCTCTCTGCCTTAAATAAGCTCGATTTCCTCCCTTCCGCATCCCGTTCTTGCATCCCGCCGCCCCTTCTCCGCCATTGGTCTTCACCTTTCTCCGATGGGGGGCATGCAGGATTCGAGCCGGACGCCGAGCTCTGCCCTCACAAGGGTTAAAACTACTAGGGCTTGGGGTCCGCCGAGCTCCCGGCTCGCTCCCCTGGACAGCACGCCAAACACGCTTTTCTATTCGTATTATGAGGAAGTGTGAACTCGTGAAATACTACTCAGTCAAGCAACCTTTGTCACCTCTAGATAAGTTGCACTGTTTGAACGTCTGTGTCCTGATTTTAACAGCTTCAAGGAGACTCTGGAGTCTTTTCAGACAGTCTTTCCTTTTCAGCACATTCTCAGGTTTTCACACGTGCACCTTAAAGAGCATCAACTGCACGTGTCAATGCATCCATGCAGCTCTGAATACGCTGAGACACCCACACATCCTTCACTGATTAATCATATTAACTTCCCTGTTTTTTTTTTAAAGAAAAAGAATGCAAGATCACAGATGATGTTGAATATCTTCACACAAACATACTAACATAAGCCTCTCACATCCCTCTCTCAAACACTACCACATATATTGTCTCTTTTTTTATTTTATTTCTCATCAGAAATTATGGGATGCTCCTTTGAAAAGCGTGAGACAGTTCCATTCTTCGTGAAGTCATCATTAAGTGGTAATTCATTGCTGTTTGATGAGGAGAGTTCTTTTTTTCAAATTGACTTCAGATCCAATTGAAATCCTTCACCTGCTGTTAGTCAAACACACTCGAGGATATTTGGATGCTTGAGCGTTCAAATAGATGATGAGATTTCAAGAGAATGTGTTGAAGTCTTTAGAGGAACATTCAGCTTTTGATGTAGTGAATTGTATGAGACAGACCTGTGTGGTTTAAATAAGCCATTTATATACACTGCTGTTCCGAAGTGTGCGGTCAGTGTTGTTTTTTAAATAAATAAATACTCTTTTCAACAAGAATGCATTAATAATAATAAAATGATGTAAAAGTATCACAGTTTCTACAAAAATATCAAGCAGCACAACATGTGACATGCCATGCTAAAAATTCAGCTTTGCATCACAGGAATAAATTAGGCTAAAATATATTACAACAGAAAGCAGTTATTTTAAATTAAAATAATATTTTACATTATTAATGTTTTACTGTATTTTTGATTAAATAAATTCAGCCTTGGTTAGCAGCACTATATGTGACCCTGCACCAAAAAACAGTCACAAGGGTGACCGTATATATAAACTTTCCATTGATGCATGGTTTGTTAGGATAGGACAATATTTGGCTGTGATACAACTATTTGACAATCTAGAATCTGAGTATGCAAATAAATAAATAAATCAATAAAATACTAAAAAAAAGAAAAGGAAAAAAAAATCACCTTGAAGTTGTCCAAATAAAGTAAAAAAAAAAGTTTTAATATATTTTCAGTACGAAATATCTTCATGTAACATGATCTTTACTTAATATCCTAATGATTTTTGGCATAGAAGAAAAATACTTTAATACTTTTGATGTATTTTTGGCTATTGCTACAAATATTCCCCAGTGACTTAAGACTGGCTTTGTGATCCAGGGTCACACACAGTATATATTTTGCCATACATCTTACTTCAGTCCATATTTCAATGTTTTTGTTTCATTGCTTGGCATTCTTCATCTAACACAGATCTTTATAATATAAAAATGATCCTAATTAATGCAGTCTTGATCTAGGCATCTGAAACCAACATAAAAACCATTGCTAGAGAACATAAGCATTGTTGTGACAACCCCGTGTTATTTTTTATATTTATGGAGGATGTTTTGTTGCAGACAGCAGATTTAGCTTTCAATTATCTGGACTTGAAAATGGCATGTCAAAGGTTCTCCTTTGATGGTTTATTTTCTGCGCTTTTCTTCTTTTACAGTTCTCTATAAACACACAGTCATGACACCTTTACAAATTAACACAGCACTTTTGTTCTGTCTCTGGCTCTCTCTTCTATCTCCTTTAGCTCTGTTAGATGGATGTTTTTCAGTCTTGCCATTCGTTTCCCCCAGATATCGAGAATGAGGGGACGAAATAACCCCCGAAAGTTTTAAGACTTCCAAGAAACTTCAAGATAAGGAAACTGTTGAAGTGTTTGTCATATTCTGTCTCTTTAAACCATGGTGGAATACAAAATACAGAATGTTCTGACTTCAGGGTCAAACATTCACGTTTACTGACTTCAGTGTAATGACAGAAACAAAACAGGCTGTGTAGTTATTGTTCTCAGAGTTAGTAGTATTGAATTGTGTTCCCTTCATTCCCACATGAATCTGTAACATTTGGTTCAGAATTAATAACTGACACCAGCTCAACATTATTTGATTTACATTCATTTATTCAGGTCACTGTGGTGTCGATAGAAACTAAAGGGGTTACAGTTGCATTGTGGATAGAAACAGTTGTCGTCTCAAACTATGACTTTATCAGATGTAATTGCAATTTTCTTTCTGATATTGCTTGTGAATTCAAACAATCACAATTAATTGCGTACAAAATAAGTTTTTGTTTGCATAATATATGTGTGTGTACTGTTATGTTTGTATAAATACACACACATGCATGTATTTATTTAAGAAAACTATGTTGTTTAGAAATGAAATAATGTAAATTATGTGATTACATTGAAATATTTTCAAAATATATACTGTTTGCATTTATATTTACATAATAAATAAACACAGCACACACAATGGATATATTATGTAAACAAAAACGTTTATTTTGGATGCAATTAATCATGATTAATCATTTGACAGCACTAAAATATAAATATTTACTACAAAGAAATAAACAGTAAATATGTATGCCTGTTTCCACTGTAACTCTTTTACCATTTTATCTCACAATACTGATAAAAATTTCAGAATTATGAGATGTAAACTCAGAGTTCTCACGTTTTTCACAATTGCAAGTTTACATCTTGCAATTGTGAGGGGAAAAAAGTAAAAAAAATAAGTAAATAAAATGGATGAATAAAAAAATCATGTGGCAGAAAAAAAGCATCCATAACAAATTTAATAAAAAAAAAAAAAAAAAATGAAGGAGAAGACTGAAATGGCATTTACTTGGGATGCATTTAATCTGGTCTTTTAATCAAATCCGACAGTAAAGATAAAAAATATTTTCTAAATTTTTTCTGAACTGTCAGTTCCAACAAGAGGTTTAGTGCTTTTCTCTTTCTTCGAGTGTTGAGTAACACAGATTGAGGTTGTTGAGTTGAGATTATTCGTTGGCAATTTGTTCTGGAGAAATGACACCATTACAAATTACATCTACAGATCTACAGTTACTCCATACACCAGGATTAGAGTATCTGTGAATTTCTTTGTGGGTGTAATGACAAACTCTCTAGAGCCTTTTACCTTTGATAGGATCACGCAGTGGGCGTTAAACTGCTAAGACATCAGTGAAAACCAGATGAGAGTTTTCTCTTTAAATGTTCATTGTTTCATTAGAAAATGTGTGCGGCAGTAAACCTAAACATTTACAGTCATTTATAGTAACAATTATATCTTAATGATTCTGCTGGGAGGACACTGTTGCCTAAAAATGAGGCTTTGCTTTCGCAATTCAACAAATTTTGGTACGCTATCGTTTAAAAGTTTGGAGTTGGTAAAATGTTTTTGAAAGAATTCTCTTATGCATCTGCATTTATTTGATCAAAAAACTGTGAAACTGTAACATTGTGAAGTATTATTATAATTTAAAATAATTGTCTTCTATATGAATATACTGTAAAATGTCATTTATTCCTGTGATGCAAAGCTGAATTTTCAACATAATTACTGCAGTCTTCAGTGGCTCTAAAACTGAGGGGAACTGTGACACAAAATAATGTGCAACTCTAAAATCAAATGAAACCTCAAAACTGAATTTCTCTTGTCAATAGCAGTAAAAAAATCCATTAGACACTGACAAGAAAAGGTTGAGTCTGCTCAGAATGTGTGTCATGGAGGCAATCAATTGGCATTAACCACAGAACACAGTGATCGATGTGAACGCAAACAAAGCCTGTGTCACCAATTTAAAAAAGAGATCAAATTATGACAAATGTGGATTTAATCACACTTCAGAGAGCTCATTTGTTAACAAACATGTTTAATGCATGCCGCTATTTGAATGCAATCCAGTGCGATGGAGTGAATAAGTGCTGCTGTTATTGATGAAGCCATAGACACTATTGTATCTTCACTCAGTCCTCTTTAGACCCCAGATAACAATATATGTCTTGCATGCGCATAGTTTACAGCAGATTTATAAATGAACTGTACCTACTTTTTGGTTGAAAAGAGATCTCATAATTTCAGCCTCAGACAATCTTGCTAGTTGACTTGATGGGTGTGCAGTCAACCTTTCTGACCCAGTGCTAGCCTCTGCCTGATATCAGAACCAGTGACTTCTGTACCTAGTGAAACTAGTTATCAGTGGCTGAAAAGCTTTTAGTAGCATGTGGTTGAAGAGGTTTAGGTATTCTGATGCTACTGAGAGGTTGTGTAACCTCAGGACAAGAGTCTGTGCTATATGTCTTCGACAGGAGTTGCTGAACTATAATTGGCTGAGCAACTTTTCTGATAGATTTCATGCATCTGTCACTTATTTATGATTTAGCAATTAATTAGTATTCATTTGTAATGTATTAATTCATAAATATCATAAATAGTTCATTTTGTTTAAATTTAATTTAATTTGTACAAATTTAGAAATGTTACATAACAATAAAATAATGCATTAATAGAAATTTTTAAATAACAAAAATGCATGTCTTATTTTATTGTTTGTTATTTTATTGAAAGGTTTATTTTTTATTTAATGTTAAAAGGGCGTTAAAAAATACTTTTCTGCATTTCAGTTGAATGGTTTATGCATGTATTGATTAATTAATAAAGACAAGTTTTTGTCAAATTGTGAAATTGGTCATTAATTAATTAATTAGTATTAATTTGTAATATATTTAATTTGTATATAAGTAATACTGTAAATCACTATTGAAGCTGACAAAGAAATAGTTTATAAATAAATAACTAATAGTTTATTTTGTTTAAATCATTTCATGTAATTCTACAAATATAGGCATCTTACATGTAGTTAAATGTAACAATAAAATAATGCATAAATAGAAATTTTGGAATTACAAAAGTGAAATAAAAGTTAAAAATCTACATTTATTTCTGTCTCATTTTATTGTTTTATTTTTATTGTTTGTTATTTTGTTTAATGCTAAAAGTTGAGTTGAATGGTTTACACATGGATTGATTAATTAATAAAGATAATTATTAAAGAAAAGTATTTGTCAAATTGTGAAATTGTCAATTTAGTCAATTCTTTAAAAAAAATGCATTATAACTATTGCTTTTGCTTTTTATTGAGCAAACATTTTTAAAATGTAATAAAATAATCAGCTTTAAAAATGTCTGTGTATGTATCAATTTAAAATGTGATTATTTATTTTCACATCAAGGTTTGGATTAACATTTAATTTTCACTTTTGGCATATTTTCATCATATATTCACTGACCTAAAAAAAAAGGACTGCTGCAGACATTTTGGAAAAAATGTAAATATTATATAGGCCAGATATATTTATTTGAACACTTGATTTAGTTGACAAGAATGATTTCCCCTGCAAAATTTAAACAATCAAAAGTATCAAAAGAATAGCCATAATATACTTTGCTGAGCCTTCTGGAAAGATGATGATGTTTTTACATGCTTTTAAATGAACAGTAAATGACAATATTTCCCCAAATATTAAAATCCAGCAGGATGGTGGAAGTATGATTCCTGCCTTTACGGTTCATTAAATATTTAAAGCTCATAAGACAACCTCAAACCATTACAGCATCATTAGTATCACTAAACACAGTATATTGTCCACCTTCAACGTCTGAGGTGATTAACGGAGCATTTATGAGGTCAGCTGGAATTCTGAGCAGTAAATAAGTTACCGCTGCTCGGTTTGACTCACTACCAAGGGCACTACCGAGAATAAGACTTCACGGCTCTTGAATCTGTGGCTCTCAGCCAGAGGCAGTGACTTTTGTCAGACAGGAGATGCCTGTCAGTTGTCAGGATTTTACTGCATTATCCATTCCTTGGGTTATTTATTTAGAAGCCAAAAAGGAGATGTAGCATAATACAAAAACTGAATATTACATCCGGCCTGACACTAATCCACAACACATTTTCAGCTTTCAACAAGTTCCTCAGGGTTAAATACGCATTTATCACATTTTAACACATTTATTTGTATGTACCGCTAATGGGTTATTTTATTGCTGTTTGTGTTGCTGATACACACAGAGTAAAAGGAGAGTTCACCCAAAACAAATCAGTCTGCCATTATTTACCCTCATCTCATTCCAAATCCCTGTGCTGGTATTTTTCATGTGGAAAACAAAAATCATCACTCAAAGCTATTGAATGGCTTCAGAAGATTAACCCACAGATCATATGGACTATACTTTTTTTTTGGTGCTGTTTTTGCATTGTTTGGGCCTTTTTACAACTTGACAGCCTGTGGTCATGTTGCTAATTATTTTGAATATATATTTTTAAAAGTTTTATTCCTAATCATTAGCAAACCTTTTAGCAAACTTATGCTATCTTTTTGTTGTTGTTGTTAAAAAATGTGATACTTTGCAGCAGTTATTATTTGTACTTTATTTGTTTTTTTAATATCTTGAATTAGCTTTTCAAGTTTTGATGGGTTTTTTAAATTAAATTTTTTATTATAATTTATTTTAGTTAAATATTACTTGATTTTTTTATATATAAGTTGTAAATTAAACATTATTTGAGTACATTTTACAAAAAAAGTACTATTACTATATTTATTTATTTGGCTACTTAACAATTGCATGTTTAAATCTGTCACCTGTTATTTGTTTAAAATTGTGAAATTTACCAGCAATTTCTGAGTGTATCTGTTTAGTTTTTTCCAGTTGAAACTTATTTTTAGTTAATTTCTCATTTTTGTACTTTAGTTTTTTATTTTATATCTATATTTAATGTTATTTGAGCTGTATTTAAGTTAGAATTTTGAATCTTCTGAAATTATTTGTTTGCTTTATGTAAAAAAAGAAAAACTCTCAGAATTGAATTGAGCGATTGAAAATGGAAATTGGACAGAAATTACATGGTGTTTATACAAGGAATGCATGAGGAGAAAATAACTCCATTAAAATTAAACTATATTTAGTCTCTCGATTGCTATTTTCACAATATCATTCATATTACTGATGGCAATTGAATTGTTCATTATATCAAATAGGTATTGGGAATAAGTTGTTATTGCAGAAACCCTTCTGGAATAGAGTGATAGCATTAGAAGATGGAGCAATTATTTCCCAGATTAGCAGACCCAAACACATTAACACCTTCATCAGATGCCTGTTGAGACAGGAGCCTGAATCTGTCCATCATGTAGCAACCTTGATTCTATCGGCTCCACTGTCTTCCTCTTATCTGCTGAGCTGAAGCAAAGCAGGCAAAGATTAGTCTCTGACTACAAGGACAACTTAACCCCGCTCCTTCATCTGAGGCCGAGCAACTCCGACTGACAGCCGGCTCTTCCATCCATCACAGAGATCACCAGAGCAGATAAACTCCAGAGAGCATTCAAATCAGCCCGAGAGCCAGATTTAAAGGGAGCTTGGACAAGACTCTGAGCAGCACTTATTTTCTGTGATTTCAGATGAATTGACTATATACTTCAAACACACATCTGGAACTGATCCTGCAGCAGATCGTATTGTTCAACATTTCATTTGGTAGACATTGTAGAGAAAGGTCTCTGTCTATCTGTCTATCGTTCTATCTATCGTTCATCTTCATTCTATCTAAATACACATTGTAGAGAATCTATTCATCCATCCATCCATCCATCTTAGAGTTATTCATACAGTAGTATTTCTATATATATATATTTTTTTTTTTTTTTTTTCAGATTTTATTTAATATTACTTTAAGTTTTGGTAATATTTGCTTTATAATTTGTATTATTATTATTTTTTTTATATCTATTTGGTTTTAGTTCAGTTGTGTTTCAGTAGTAGTCTTTTAAGTTTAAGTTTAAGTTTTAAGTTTAAGTATTTTTATTATTTCTATATTTTATTGTATTTTATTTTTTTCCAAACGTTCAATTACAGAACATATTTTAGCATTATTATTTTGGTTTTATTGTTCATAATAATAATAATAATAATAATAATAATAATACAATAATGATAATATTTATTTTTGTCATTGTTGTCATTATTAGGGGCCAAGCCCGAAGGGCTATAGCCCCTATTGTATCTGTAGGTTTTCTTATTATTATTATTATTATTATTATTATTCTTCTTGGCCATGGGAGTCTATGGCAGCCCTATGAAGGGAACATAGGAAAATGCTAAAATTTGGCACACTTGTAGTGATGGCCATGAATAGTGATCTGACTAACTTTGGGGTCCCTAGAATCAACTCTATAGCGCCACCACTAGTCCAAAAATTCCACATTTAAATGCTAATAACTCCTGAACCCCTAATTGTAGAAAAAATAAACTTAGTACACATGATTCCTCTCATCACGCTGATCACATCCAATAGCTTACATTAAGACTCCGCCCATTACAGTAGCGGCCATTTTGA
>JAUMHE010000084.1:1005794-1017908 GCA_032359235.1 Enteromius mattozi | reverse complement strand
GTGTGGGTATGCTCTACAGCTACAAATTCCGCTCTCACATGTGTTCAGTAGTTTTGCACCAAAAATACCTTCATACAAGTGTGCTCAGTTGGCAGATGCTTCAGAAACACAGACAGACAATTACAGAAAATGGCAATATTTACAGAATAATATGAAAACTATACAAATTTAATCTAAATACAAGTATGTATATTATACAAAATAAGTATATTCAGAAGGGTTTAAATCATTACAAGGAGTTAATACTTGAACATTGAAACTAAAAATGTAAATATCAGATATAAAATAATGGGTTGAATATTGCATAAATGTGTTCAGGAAGTTCAAAAGATTCAGAATGGGTATGGAAACTTGAGTAGCTGACATGTCCTTGATGTTGATAAATATGTCAGGAAATTGTGAATTTTGCTTACTGTAACTGATTACAAGTTACAAAGTGACTTTTTTCTTTAAGTTTATTCATATGTTTAATTACCTTTTTGACTTTACTAGGTCATTTTAAATGGTCCCACTGTGTGACAAATACATTTTTTATAAGCACCAGTATTCCATAAATTGAGTCTCTCAATTAATATATATGATAATTATAAAAGAATTAGCCAAATGCTCTTTAAATTACTTTGAGAAGAAGACCAGCATGTCACACTGAAGAACATTTCAACTTCCCAAAAGTATTTTATGCCAACAACCCATTCATAATGCATTATAACTGTGATAATGGAGACGGGGACGTGCGGACCCATGTGCAGCTTTTATTAAGAGAGGAGTCGTACAAGCAGGGTCAGAATGAACAAACAGGTACAATAGAGGCTAGGCTGAATCAGAGTCGAAAAACAAGGCAATGGTCAGGGTTGGTAGCGAACAATCACAAGGTGAGGTAACAATCCGGGGTCAGTAAACAAGAAAACAAAACAGGGAATAAACGCTCAGAAATGACAGCAATGCAAATCAAGACTTCGCGATTAATAGAAGAATGAACCTGGCTTTTATGCTGGTGTGTAATGAGTGTTTGGGTGAGGTAATGATGTGCAGGTGTTTGATTAGTCCAGGTGTGTGTGATTAATCCAAGAGTGATGTAATGGTGAAATGGCTGCTGGGAAATGGAGTCTGTGATAACAATCTGAGAGTCTGTGGTGATGGGGAAGAGATTACAACCAAGATTGTAACAATAATGTTTTCCAGTGCACCTTATAATCAATTTAGTATTCTCATATTTATAACCACAGCAGTCATGGCTATTTTTAAATGTAATATTTTTTTTAACATGCATTTTTTTTACATCATGTGTTATACCGGAACACCTTGTTTTAATAAAAAAAAAAAGATGTAAGTTAGGACCAGTTTTTTAAGAACTCAAGCTTTGAATAAGAATAGCTTTAAATATGCCTTTAGCCCTTTTAGGAAAAAAAAAAAAAAATTAATTTAACAACATTTGGTGCTGTTTAAACAAGGTTTAAACAAGGCCAAACTATTTGTTATCTGGGCAGAAAAAATAAACATAATTCTACATATTTTCTAAAATAATTTCTTAGCTATTCAGATATTTTTACTGGAAAACAAGACAAAATTCTGTAAGAGAATATTTTTTGGTCTGTTAAGACCTACAGGCTTCAAGACAAGCTGTGTAGTATAATTTTGTAATCTGACTAACTAGCATAAATGTTAATTAAATATGCCAAACACACTCTTGAGCGTGATCTCAATAAGTCTTCCTCATAGTGGTTTAAGCGTGTTCAGACCCACCACAGACAGGAGAGGGATTATGCCACTTTGAAAGAGGCCTGTCGAGTGAAAGCGGTAATTAAGTTCCAAACCTTCATTGATCTCCTTCTCTTTCTCTCCTCCTCCTCCTCTTCAGTGCTAAATAAATAATGTAGCTCCACTGAGCTAGTATTAATTGGACTTCTCTTACGAGTCTGTGGGGCTGGGATTGACCTTTGGAGGAATCCGTACGGATCAGTTCCATGGAGCTCGCTGAGATACACACCCCAGGCAATTAAGCGGGAAGAGGGTTTGACGGGGAGTCTGTGGGGGGTCCAGTAAGACTCCTGCACTGTTGGTCAGCAAGCACATTCAATATTTGACTCATAAATAGACTGCTATACTGTGCTCAGATGTGCATGTATACTTGTTTAACCTTCAGTATTGTTTATATATATATATATAGTTTGGTTGTCAGGACCTTCTTTTGTTTTGTTCATTCACCAACCACAAATAAAGAGAACATAATCTACACTCCACTTAATTCAGTTCCTCAAAGTCCAGGTCACGGTTCCTTACAGCAAAATCGGTCATAATTAGTTTAACATGACCATTTTCCAAACTCTTTCTGCCCCTGAGATTTTAAAGAAACTTTCTTATCTGATGAACCTGTATGAATTACCTCTTTTATGATCTGCTAATATTAGGCATTTGTCATACATGGGGTGTTTTTTTTTTTTTTTTCTATTGATGGTCATTCAAAAGTAGCCATTAGTTCTCACAAAATGCATTTATTTTTATTTTATTTGTTTATATTTGTATGCCACTTTCTAAAAAGAAAGTTACAAAGTGCTTTACCATAAGAAGATATAAAAATGTTTTGAAATTCACCACAATATCTGCAAAAGATATTTATATTTATATTTATATTGATATTGACTTATTTTGCTTTTTTGCACTCTTGTTAGACATTGCAGTAATGTAAACCTCATAAAAAAAATTAAGCCTAAAATACAGTGAAAAAATGATATGAATAAATAACTCTAAATGCCATGACCCAGGGTTCATATTATACCCTGGTTATCATATTCAACTAAAACTAAAAGTAAAAAAAAAAAACAAACATAGATTAAAAAAGTTGCCAAAGCAGCATTTCTAATTTAGATCAACTTAACAAAATATCTAAAGCTAAAACAGTAATTAAATAAATAATTATATAACACTTAAATAAAAAACAATTTTTAAAATATTAATAACTATAAGATTATCTCAGTGATATTAAACACTGGAATAACCAAGGGTGTAACTTTGTTTTTTATAAGTGGGGGGGACAGAAAATTGGGGACAGTGTTTTCATTTTTTTTATGTTTAAGGATTATGGTGATAGAAAATCCAGGAAATAATTAAGTTAATTATAATAATAAATTCTGCCAAAAAGAATAGTAGGCTACAACTATGATCACCAAGATGTCAGAGAATAATTTTATAAAGTCAGAAATGTGTGTGAATAAATTTTAAATAATGTAATTTCCACTGTTAAACAAATTTTTATTTTAAATTACTGTATCTGAAAATGCATAAACAACCACCATTCCTTAATGAACAAATTAAGACTCTCTCTGTTCTGAAGCAGCTCAGCACAAGCTCTGCGGGTGATGTGATGTCAATCACCTTCTGTTATGCTGCTTTTTGCTTGTATAAAATTAATCCGTGAAAACATAATCTTGTCAGTTAATAATGGCTTAACGACCGTCGGTTGTCGGTTGTCGGTTAAGAAAAATAAAATAACCAAAATTAACGTTCCTATTTCCAATGGAGCCTAATAAGTTCATCAGGGAAACAAAATAAATAAATAATTATAATACAACGGCACCTGGTTATGAATAGTTTACACAGGCAGACTCTCGTGTCCTGCTCGGCCCTGCGATGACGATGTGAGGTTTAAAAATGATAACAAGACCATGTATAAATAGCTGTAAATGTCAGTATTTTTCAGTCACCTGGCAAATTCAAGTATTGTTTTTTCAAAAATAGCTAATCAGTTCTTATTGTTACTTAAAATGTTTGCTTGCATGATGCTTTTAAATTAGGTTTTTTGAATATTGGAAATATTTCCCATGACTGAAAGGTCAAAGAGTGTGCTTTTCTCTTATTTTAAGAATATAATGATGATCCAGAGCAGGAAGTGGCAACACAGAATGTTTTCTTTCCTGCTGTTGTGTTGAAAAGAGAAATATATGACAGTGGGCAGAGTGAAGGGCACTGCTGTCACACCCGTGCTCCGTTCATCACTGGCTGCTTAGAGATTAATGGAGGCGTCTTAATGGACACTTTAAAGAGGTTATCCTCTGGCAGGTCCATCTTCCTCTGCTGTGAGTTAGACACAGTGAAAGCAGCGGAGCGTCTCTCTGAACCCTGTGCTGACTGGTGGTGTCAGTTATCTTTGTTTTTTGGAGTTTTACTATCGGTGGGGTTTAGATTACATGAGAGCAGGGGTACAATGCCTGCGGTCGCACAGTTTAAGTCATTTTTTAGGGTAGGTAGCTCCCAGACGAGAAAATCCTGGCTTATATTTATCCTGGGACACTTCAGCTACCACTATCTTTGTACCCTAGAGTAAGACACCAAATGAAAGGAAAGAGCAAAAAATGCATTTCCTGAAACTTTCATAAAGTCAAACTGGGTGGAATTCACAAAAAACTTGCTTAGGTGCCATTTCATCCTAAAATCAAAAGAAAACAACAAAATGACAATACCTTAAAAAAACAAACAAACAAACAATAATATATATAAGTATGTTTATTTTGCTTAGATAAAACAACAATTATCTTTAGGAACATTGTGAAAGTTTACATTTTTATAATAAGATAATCATTATAATAATAATCCTTCAAACATTATTTTTTAATTAGAATTAGACCATAAGAGAGACCCTTCTATAAATTACCCATATTCTGATGCTACAGAAAAATAAAAGTTTCACATTCTTAATATATCTTCTCTCAGTATTTATTTATTCATTTTGTCTTGATATTAATATTGCTATCAGTAAAATATGAGAAAAGCTGATTAATAGAGGCTAAATGGCTGTATTTTACAATGTTCCATTCATCTAATTGAATCAGTTCACTGCACTCAGTACACCCTCCGTTTTCTTTATATGACTGCATCACGTGATGAGTGTATTGTCTTCAATTACTTCTGGTACAGGCACGATTGGTACATCTCTCTGGACATTAAACGTTATTGAATTTGCATTGTTGAGCTGCTGCTGAAAAGGATATTCAGATATTATTTCGATTTGACACTTGACATTACGCTCCCATTTTCACTCAGCCATTTGCCTGTTATAAGAGGCTTAGTAAAGATTGCAGCGTCTCCATGTAAACACACATGCTGTGTTCTTCAGCTCTCTGCCTGTTGTTCTCAGATGTAATCATACAATCCTTAAGCAATCCCCGGTGACCTCGCGTCAGCGTCTTATGTAAAGAAAGGCAAGAGCTTTTCTGACCCTCCAACCTCATTTTCATAGAATTATTTCATAGAAGAATGGGTTTTAGCATGTAAGAATTTCACTTTTAAGTGTCCTGATGTAATCTAAACGTCCGCTTAGCAGCCCAATTACTGTATATATTCATACGGCCTTTGTATTACATGCTAAGAAGCTTTAAGCTTTAGTGCTGCAAGACGGAGCAGGAAAACAAAAGAGTTATATAACAATCAGTAACGGCAACGCACATGATGAAAGTACAGTACATGTGGAAATATGATTTTTGCTGCAGTACTTTATATTCTTGAAAAACCAACTGTCATTTGGCATGTAAGGATAAGCAGAGCCTCTTACTCAAAGATGATTGACCGGCAATAGGATTGTCATGATTTGGAGAGTTAAACTGTAGTTACAGAGAATAAAAGAGCTAAAACTTGGTATGTGTTTGCCCAACAATGGTTGTCTTTGCTGTTTTCATTCATTTGTTCATTCATTCATTCATTCATTCATTTATCCATCTGCCCAATTGTTATTATCAGTATTATTGGGTTAATATTCAAATAATGTCAATATAAATATATTTTATAATATAATATATTTTTTATATAAATATAATTTATTTTATAATATAAAATAAACATAACTGTTTTTCAGAGTTTTATTTTAAAATATTTCTTATATTTCTTTAAATATAAAAAAAGAAACTATTGTTAATATTATAGTATGAAACTACCATATTATACCATGTAAATATTAAAATAATATAAATATGTTGTTTATATTTTTAATATAAATATTTTATAATATGAACTGTATTTTAGTTTCATTTTAAAATACTTCAAATATATATTTTTTTATAAATTGTTTTTTTTTTCTTCTTCTTCTTTAATATTTGTTTTTATGCAAATATTTTTATAAATAAAACTGAAATTTCTCAGAATCTGTTATGTTTAGATATCTGGTTTGCAGTGCATAAAATGACAATAACTGTAATTTTGTATTATTTATGTACTATTTATTAGTATTTAAATTTTTGTTTGCAGTTTCCATTTTAATTGTACTTTAAAATTTTAGTTTATTTAGTACGTTTTGTTTTTTTTTGTTAGCACTTTGGTTTAAAATAAGTTGAAATCAATTAGTTGCCAAGACAACATTTCTGTTTTTATTTAAGTTTTCAGTATACTTATAATTATTAATAACACTCTGTTTCACAAATGAATTTTAAAATGACACAGACAATATCATTGGCTTCTTTAAAGAGGCAGACAGAAATGTGTTGATTTCAAACGAGTGACTGAACTTTATTTTTAGAACTGAACTCATCTTTAGTCGCTGTAACGCTCCTTCACTCATTCAGTCCTGTCCAAAGAAAAGTCATTTCTTTTCATGTGTCACTGCGTGTCCAGCAGTAAACAGTGGAGAAGGGAGCAGAAAGCAGAATTATCTGAGAGAGTCAGACACAAGATTTTAGCCAAAGGAAAGCTAGAATAGAACTCTTTCCCGAGTGCCAATGAGGAGGAAAGTTCACTGATGTCTTTGGATTGTTGTGCTGCCTCTGGCATTGGATGACATGAATGTGTGCATGGCATCGTGAAATCAGACGAATACAAAGCCAATTTAAAGCATTAGGTTTGTCATGGGTCACCCAGCAGGACAGTGACATCCAAGAAGTTTAAAAAAAACACAACGTGTATTCAAGACCTGGCTAGATAACTTTCGGGGGCTACAATGAATGATTGTCTATCCGCAAATGTTCTCAAATGTAAATTAAACTCTGTAAGTCTAAATTAAGCTCTAATAAGGAAAAACTACTTTGTGATTAAATGCTGGTTTGTGGCTATTGAATTTAAATGATTATTATTAAATTTATATTGCACAGAAATTAATGTTCATATATATATATACACACTGTAAAATCTAATTTTAATTCTAGTTGTAGTTAATACCATATAATACAAAATACCTTACAAACAAATCCAAGAATCGCACGCAAAATGCTTTTTTTTTTTTCAGAATGAAGCACTGCATTCAATATATCACAAAAACATTCCAAAAGCAAACATCTGAAAACACCTTTGCCATAATAATGATCCCTGTTAAATTTTTGTGAGTTAAAGACAATTGTGTGTTGAAATTGAAGTCATTGAATCAAAGGCAGAGAAATAGTGTATGGTTTGACAGATTTGGTGTGTGCTTCTGGTGTTTGAGTGTCAGCTTTCGGAAACTGTGTGACAAGTAAAGATTTTGTGCGTAAGCATGCAGTCAAAAACAAAAACAAACAAAAAACCCCCCCTAAAACTTTAACTGTTTGTTCAGCAATAGTTTATCCAACTATCATAATAGTTTATCAGGTCTTACAAACAAAAGCAATAGGATTTGTACATCTAATGCTTAAAAATAAGCAGTGAGACACAAATGTGTACCATATTCAAGATGATGCCAAAAGACTGCAAAAAGACGTTAATCACAATGAAGAAAACTGTGTACATCGTTGTTTCATTCATCTTGCCCTTTATCTGGACCAACAGCGACTCCAAGAAGCTCTATCCACAGGAAAATACAATATAAATGAAGAAATATTGGTACAGCATAGATCACATAATATAAAATATGGAACAGTTTTTAAAACTCTGAACTCAGTGTTTTTTTTTTTTTGTTGTTGTTGTTTGGGGTTTTTTCCCTGCAAAGAACAACAATTGTGACTTTGTGGTGCTTTATTATTTTTTGTTTGAGTGTTTTAGTCAAGGAGGTATATGGCCTGGAGAAAACTAGCATTTACTTAGCATTTCATTCATCTCAGTGGGACCTTCTCAGTTTAGGAGACCTGTTTGGAAACTGTCATTATTGTGTAGCTTTGTTTGGTGAGCTAAAGCTCAGAAATTGTACACTCCACATCCACATCAGCATCACCACACTTTTTCTGTTTGCAAAAACAGGAGGCAGCACAGCATGAAAATCAGGACTTCTTGTTGTTCATCATTTTTAGTCAGTTTACTGTAGTCGTGTGGGTCTTTGGACATTGCATCAAGCATTCAAGCTTGAATTGTTTCTGTGGTTAGAAAATCCCTTATTACTGAATTTATGTACGGGTCAGGGGGCGTGATTAATTGCACTAATTTTTTTATTGCATTTTTTTTCTCGTAATTAATCAAACTGAATTAAAGCATTAAAGTGACAGCCCTAGTAAACATTTAAATGAATATAATTCTGCGCTTTGAAATCTGATGGATAGAAATACTGGAGAGCAGAATAACCTGAGAAGAGAATGAAGAAAGGATGAGTAAACAAGACAGAAGGTAGCTGGAGGAAGGGGGGTTTTGTCCTCAATTACTCTTTATTCTAAGTCCTGAGATGCCAGAATAATTGCAGATGGAAGACTGGACCTTATTTTACCTTTAAAAAGATCCTCTTCTCGGTCAGAAGATTAATGCACTAATTCTAGGAAAGCTGTACATGATACTATTGCAGCGAGGCAGCAGTTTCTTGGCTTGCTTTCTCTGACATCAAATAGAAAAATAAATAAATAAATAAAAATATAAAATAAATAAAATTAACTCATTATGCTTGACTATTAATTGAATACTTTGTATGTAAAAATAAAACAAAAAAAACATGATTTTTAAAAATTATTTATTTATTTATTTATTTTAGTTAATAATCGGTAGTGATGCTGAGAATGTAATTATTGACCAGAACTATTATTATTTTTAAATGCTCTATATATTTATTCTATGATTTTTTATTCTCTCTCTCTCTCTCTCTCTCTCTCTCTCTCTATATATATATTTTTTTTTCTTTTTTCTTTTTTTTTTTTTTCTTTCTAGGTTCTGTTTGTGATTATCAATTGTATAGGCCTAAAATTATTTTATTGTTGCAGATAACCCATATAATGAAATATTTTCTCTTCTTTTCTTTCTTTCTTTTTTTTTAAAGGAAAAATATTCCATTTGAATTCATAGGAAATCATACTTATTGTATTATCAAATATCAGTCAAATCAGACCGATATCAGTAACTTGTTAAGTCAGCACTAGCTAGCTAACTTTTGTTTGCAATTTTTGTTCTTAAAAACATTATTTATTACTTCTTTTGTTTTTTGTTTTTGTTTTTTTTTTTTGTTTTTTTTTTGGAAATAGCATGAATTTCATTTTATCTTTTTAAGGTTGTTTATTTATTTATTTAGCACCTTTCAAAGCAACATTAGTGATTCACAATAAGAAAATATAATAATACAGAACAATTACAATAAAACAAATAGGTTTTTCCCTACATGACTAACAACAAAAAAAGGTGTGTTTTTTATATGTAAACATTCAGAAACTATTTAAAATAAAGTAAAAAAGGTGAATACTGATAGAACAACTAAATAAATTGCATTTATTTATTATGACTGATTTCATTTAACATGCACAACATGAGTGATGCACACAGCTATGTGCTGTTTAGATCGAGTTTATGTTGAAAAGCCCCTAACAAGTCATTTATTCCCATAATCTTCTCTCTCTCTTAAAATGCAAATAAGTGTAAAAGTCAATATCATCATATGTGTCTGAAGGTGTGAAGTCCGTCAGGCATAACATGAGCTTATTGATGAAAATCAATCAATCTGATGTTTTATTCCAACCATTACTCCTGGTTGGAGGCCTACTTAAATATTTAGTTAATACATAGTTTCACAAAGTTTATTTTTTTTAGGTAACTTAAGTAAGTTAAGTTGTGATTTACACATAGTTAGTGCAGTCGGCCCCTGGAGTATATAATGAGTTTATGAAGAATACAAAGTGTCCAATCTGTCTGATACTTAGTTCATTATAAAGAACTTTTGAAGCATGCAGTGGACGAAGGCAGGCCATTTTTCCCAAGGTAAGCTAATTTATATAGCAGCAATTGAAAATCTAATTAAAAAGACAAAATTAAATGGAGAGAGTGGAAGACAGGGGCGGTGTAATTTCAACTTAATGTGAACAAGTCTACATTGTCTTTATTCCAATGTGTTAATGAGTTTTGGACAGCGACACGGGGCAGTTCCATCATGGATATTGTCTTTCTAGGCCGCTGAGGAGAATGAGCTGTCACAGGCTTTTAACGGTAACAGTGTCACCATGCAGGAGGATGTATATCTGGGCATGGACTTCGAACAGAGGTCACAGCGCACAGTAAGCCGTGACGGCGGTGGATCTGTGGCATGTAGACAAATGATGGGGGAAGGGATTGTCTCATCTGATTGTGTGGAAATGCTTGTTAAATGAAGGGGATTGCAGTGAAGGAACGGAGCCTGTAATTATTGCAGAAACGCTCACAATTGATCCGCCGTTTCCTGTCGCATGTGTTGCTGTAAGATCTTTTTAAAATATGTCAGAGTCAGCATGGCAGTATCAGAGGTATTATTGACAGCCGCCTGCATGGCCACAACACAAATCTGCCTGTTCTATCAGTCCATCCATCTATCTGTTTATCAGTCTATCTGCCTGTCTGTCGTTCAGTTATTCTGTCTGTCATTCTATCTTTCTCTGTGTCAGTCTTTCAGTTTGTCTGTCTGTCTGTCTGTCTGTCTGTCTGTCCTTTTATCATTCTGTCTGTCTGTCGTTCAATCATTCTGTCTGTTGTTCAGTCATTCTGTCTGTCTTTCTGTCATTCTCTGTGTCAGTCTTTCTGTTTGTCTATCATTTTTCATTTTGTCTGTTTGTTGTTCTTTCATTATGTCTTCACTGTCTTTATGTCGCTCTGTTATTGTTTCTGTCTTTTGTTCTGTTTTTCTGTCTGTTTGACATTATTCATTGTTGTCTGTTGTTCTATTATTCTTTCTGTCTTTCTTTTGTTCTATAATTCTTTTATTTATCTCTTGTTACATTTTTTGTCAGTCACTTAGGTGCATTTCTCAAATCATCCTTAATATTTGCAAAGAAGTATGTGCATTTCTCAAATCAGTTTGTACAAACAACACAGCACAATATATTTCCTGCAAAAGCCTGTAACTTACTCAAAATCTTTAGTTCATCTCTCAAAAGTAAGTATTTATGTCAGTGAACATATCAGTGCCATCAGAATAAAAAGTCCTTGTGTCATTGTTCACAAACAAGATGCTTAGTCATGTTGTCGATATAACAATGCACTCTGTTAGTATTACCTGATGTATACTATGACAACAGTTGACATTACAGTAGTAAAATGCAGAAGGTTGTGCTTCTCATATATGCCATTTATCCATTTCAAAAGTACAAATTTACACATTACTGTATGCAGGATATTGACTGAAATGAAGATGTTTTGAAATGTTTGAATTACAGTATTCCTGAGATGGTCGATCTCCCAATATTTAGCTACACCCTTCAGCCATTGTAAGGCCATGATTGACAACATGGTGCACAATAGTGGCCCTTATTTCATCTGATATGCGCCTCTGTCCTTGGCCTCTTCTGCCTCTTCTCTGTTTTGCCTCTGTACCCTTCCACTATTCATCCTTACTCCTCTTTTTCCTCTCGGCTGTTGACCCTGGTCATTTTCTGGATGTTCATCCATTGTCAGAATTTGTAACTCTTTTGTTGTCCTATTTGCTTTGCAGAAAGGAGATTTAAGAGATGCTCCCTCCATTTTAGAGAACTGCTTTATAATTTGTTGATCTATATTCTCTTCATTAGTGAAAGTCAAGATTCATTTGTACACTTTACGGCAAATTTACAAAAAGTCTAATAGAAATGTGTAGAAAATATGTTAGACAGTTTATGACAACTAGATTTTAGAACGTCTAGGTTACGAACATAACCCACGTTCCCTGAAGGAGGGAACAGAGACGTTACATATGGGAACTCACCATAGAGACCAATTGCCTTTGAGCTTTATACAAAAGGGCCAATGAATATTGGCGTGCACTGATTGCACTCAGGTGCACCTCATCACTACGTGAGTATAAGAGGGCATGAGTGC
>JAUMHE010000084.1:988692-1005694 GCA_032359235.1 Enteromius mattozi | reverse complement strand
ATAATTTGCATGATTTACTTATTTGCTGCCATAAATTACTATTTTATTCGCTCGTTATATTTAAATCATGGCCACATGATTGTTGTTAATACAACAAGGGAACAAATTAGCAATTCATGGCCACAAATAAACATGTCAAGTTCTTAATACATGGTGACAATAAATGCTTTCACATGTCGAATTGAGTCATTTCATCATTTCCTATGTTCCTTGAGAATGAAACCCATAGCTTTAGTGTGTCATGATTTATCAGTTGAGCTACAAGAACTATCCCTAATGAGAAGCTGTAAAGTATTACAGACCACTTTAACATATGAAAGGTATTTAAACTATCCCTCCAGTACCAAAATGAATTCCCTTTAGGGAAAAAAAAAATCTTAATTTGGCCCAGATCAATGTGGCAGAGTGTGCCTATGGAGAACCACTGCTCTGCGGATTCTACTATTCTTCAAGATCCTTAATTGCTAACTGACTTTCCCCGTGCCGCTCTCTATCCCCCGTTATCAAAGCTTCTGGGCACATACTGCACTCAGCCTGACTTTGCCGTGTCTTAGGACGGTCTTAGCTCGTGGTTCTGCACCCTCCCTTGCCAAATGGTCTTCTTTTTCCATGAAAGTGTGAAAAGTTTGCAAGAAATGGATGTGCATTATTGATCCCTGATGGGAAATTCAGAGCAAAATAGCGGAAACATCAAATGCAAAACACACTGCTCAGTCTTCCTTCTTGCGCAAGACATCACAGAGCGAGATAAAAGAGACACGTGCAATGTTACTCCAGGCCGGGTTGACAGCTCAAAGTAACTTGAGGGCAGGCACAACTGGGAGATAAGTAAGTGCTGTATCGTCTGATGGCAACCGGCAGAAAACTTCCCCAGTAGTGCTTTTCTGTAACACTGTTGTCGAACAAGCCAGTGGCTAAAGGTCCTCCAAGACGAGCGCTGTGGCTTGGACTGGGAGAGTATTTTCAGGATGAACTTCAGGATTTCACCAGCATCTTTTTCTGTGCCGCTGCTTCAGGAGAGCCCAGGTGACGTCTGATAACACAAGCGGCCACCTTTATCACTTTGTTCGGATTCTCGGAATCGACTGAACTAGAGTTGCTCCCTCTGCACTATACAAGAGTAAAGTACGCCGGCTATTGCAGGTGGCTGCACACATTAAATGACCCAAGTCTTCCCGGGAAGTAGAGTCTGTTTTGCTGTTTTCTCTATAGACGACTAAACAACAGCAAGTCATGTGGATATTTCATTGCTTCTAAGAAGCACAGATGATTTTGTCTCAGATGATTTTGGTTCAAGATAGTAGCACAACTATTTATTGTATAAAATGGACCAAAAATGGAGGTCACATTTTATTTTAAAGTGCCCCTATTATGGGTTATAAAGGGTTCATATTTTGGTTTTGAGAGTCCCCAACAATAGGTTGACGTGCAGGCAAGGTCAAAAAACACTTTCATTTTCTTATAATATGCGTTTATTTTTACCTTCGTCAACACAAAACGCTTAGGATTCTTTTTAAAAATGACTCATTTCAATGATGCAGAGTTGACTCTTTTTTTTAGAGACAATAACTTTACACTTTCAGATTTAAAACATCCACTTAGAGCTGTGTTACACACTGCATGAAATATAACATAAATAACATAATAGGGGCACTGTAAAGTTCAATTATTGCTATTAACACACCATGAACTACTTCTTTTGTCTTAATAAACTCCTAATTTGATGCTTATTAATAGTTAAGGTAGTTGTTAAGTCTTGGGTATAGGATTAGAGATGTAGAATAAATGCTTTATGAATACGAGTAAACAGCCAATGTGTTAATTAATAGGTATGCTGTTAAGCAACAAATTAATAGTGAGAATTGGTCCCTATGCTTAAGTGTTACCAAAAATGTCTTTTAAAATCAGATATTTACTATTAATGGCATAGATACAGTTTCATTAAAAAAAATACAATTTCTTTCCAAAATGCATGTGCAAAACACAATATGGTCAATAAAATTTTTGTCCTTTTAAGTTGCACCCATAGTAATTTTGTTTTAATGGACAATAAGCTAAAACAAGATATAGAAAGCATTTCCTTGGTTTTTTGAAAATCATTCATTCATTCAGTCATTCATGCATGTCTCATCAAAAAAATTGTTTAGAAATGTCTAACCAAGGCTGCATTTATTTATTAAAAAATACAGTAAAAAGAGTAACATTGTGAAATATTATTAATTTTAAAGATCCATTTTGAATAATTTATCCCTGCACTCTCAGAAAAAAGATACAAAGGTCACTGGTAATTTTTCCAAAAAGTACATATTTGAACCTAATAGGTACAAAAGTGTACTTTTTGAAAAGGTACCGCACCAGTGTCAGCTTTTATACCTTTATTTCTGAGAGTTTGTAATATTTCATGTAATACATGAAGTCCAAAAGGACAGCTTTTGAAATAGCTGAAACATGTACAACCTTTACTGTCACTTTTTAAATTAATGTAATGCATCTTTGCAGAATAAATGTATTGATTAATTTAAAAAACAAAACAAAACAAAATGGTAGTATACAGTACAATTGGCATTGTTTTCTTTTCCATTTGCTACCCCTATTAGAATATAGAGGGTAGGGTATGATGAAATTAATAGTCTTCATTCTTACAGTGATTCAATTACCATTTGCTAGCAAGTATTCCTACTTTAATTTATGGCTAGTTGACTGGTGGTGGATCGGGTGAGCACATTTGCGTAAAGTTAAATTCAGCTCATCTTTGTCACATCGCCAGCAGTTATTGTTGCTCATGTCACCTTGAATCTCCTTCAACACTCATTGAAAATGAATGACAGCCAGTTGCTTTGTTGCTGCAAGTCATTGTCAGTGTGAACTCCCCATTATGTAGTTTTTCTGGCAGGTATGCAAAGAACGGGGCTGGACACACACCTCCTTCCTTCTGATCTTCAGAGGCTGATTTGTACACTTAAGGTGGTGGTGATAAGGAGGGTTTAGCTTCTGATAGCATCTCAGCCATTTAAAGAGGGTTTGTTCTGGCCCAAAGCTCTGATGTTACCCAACATACAGCTAAAAACCTCACAGAAACAGAATCCAAACACAGAAATGGGCAAAGGATGAGAGATTAATCTAAGGCTGGGCAATAAAACTATTATATCTCCATATTTTTATGCTTTTGACAATGTTCAGTAAACAGCTTTTTTTTTTCTTTTTTTTTTTGCAGTTCTGAGTTTGTGTCTCACAATTTTGACCTTTTCCCCCCTCAATTTGTTTTTAAATATCTTGCAGGTATGTCATTTTATTAAGTACATGAATATGGAAATGTATCTGTATTATACTAAGCATAAAATAAATGTAACTCAAATACATTTAAGTATATTTATTTTTCACTAGGAATGTCAAAACATCTCATCTCAGACCCCAGAAGGTTAATGCTTTTCTTTGAAATTAAATTAAATCATTTTATTCAATATTAAATTTCATACTCACATTTTTACAGACCAAGCAGAGAATTCTGTGAGCTTTGTATTAAGTTTTTTATTGAATGTGTTTACTTTTTCATGATTATCACAATGTGATGTTGATTAATTTGATCTTTTGCAAGCCAAATCATTGTGAATATATCGTGGGCATTTTGGGATCTTTTGCAACCCTAAGCATCACTCTCTGTATTTTCCATCTATCTCTGGTCCACCTGGTGTCTTTGTAAGCAGCATCTACCAGAATGATGCAAATCCCTTGTCGTACGCACGCATGCACCTGCACCAGAGCAAACAAACAGGTCTGTTTATCTCCCGGCTGCACTTTCACAAATCATGTGATTGTTTTGTGGATTATGAGGCTGGCTCCTCTCATTTCTGATGTGCTCTGTGGCAGATTAGTTGCGCTCAGACGTGAATTGTAACTTGACCTAATAGCCTAAACGGCCTTCTGAAATCTGTGAAAGAGCAGGTAATCACGTTAATTCTGTGAACTGGATTTAGTTCCCGTACAAACAGACGACAAGTCTAGTTTGAAAGCGGTTTGAGCCTTCATGTATGAGATTAATTAAAGAGCTTCTTTCAGGATGGACTCTGTTCAGGCTTTTTCAGATCAATAGCAGTGTTCTGCAGTAGCGCGGCATACACTTATCATCAAAGAAAAGAACAGACTATACTGAGACTTTCAATAGTCTATGATTTTGCCATTCAAGTTGATCAAATGAGGTTGATGGTGATTTGCCTGATCTCGCCGGACATAAGAACCTTTGAATTAAACAATGATTGTAAAGCAAAGTTTGCTAAAGCCTTGTTGGCCAGATGCACTTTATTTGATAATCACATTTTAGCCGCCCTGGAATATTTTCTCTTCCTTTTTCAGCTCAACCAATTTGTCACGGCAGAGATGCTGAGATAATAGGTTTAGGTATCACGAAGAGAATCTCAGCCTTTGTTTGCTATGCTTTATTGAATCATAATGAGAAGACGACGATGAGGGCTAGAGAAGGAGAACGGTGGCTGAGCGCCCATTAATAACCGCTGATCAAAAATCACTCACATCAACGTAGAGGAGAATGAAAAACAGCCAAGTTTGGAAAGCATTTCCCAGGATGCCTAATTACAAACCTAACCCTAACTCTAATGCTATCCGAGAGAGTGTCTCAAACCTGACAAAAGGCCTCAGTTTTTTGCTTTGTACATCATGATCAGAGAGAATGTGAATTGGAATCTCCTACAGTACATAAATAGTTCAGAAAAGACCAACTTGGACAATTTGATTGATTCAGAACAGCGAGCGTCTGAAGGGTGGCAGGTACATAGGTGGAAAACTTTTTTTTTTGTGTGTGAGGCAAGTTGTAGCGGGAGTTAGCAAGTAAACAAGATATGCATGAGTATAAGTGTGTAATTCAGTTTTCATAGATATATTTTTAAATATATATTTTTATTATTATTAAAATTATTGTTTTGGACAGACAGATTTGTAATAAAAACTGTCTATTAAAATGTTTTTTATTTTATTTTTTCCCATGTAAAAAAAGTTGTTTTTGTTGTGTAATCAGTTATTTATTTGCATTGATTTGTTCTTTTCCATATATATATATATATAAGGCAAAAATTCTAATCAGTTTTTTTTTTTTCATTTCAGTCCATCGTTGTGTAATCTATTTTAGATTTGTAAACCCAAATGACACATAAAAGCAAATCAAGTTGTTGTTGTACAAGTTCGTCAGATGGTCCTTTTCTGTGTAAGTACAATGACAATGTAATACTATGTGATATATGTTTGTAATTCCTCAGAAAGGACTTTGGAGATGATTACGTGTTATGAATTTTTTCCGCTCTGTTTGTGGGATTCTGAGTGTCTTTCTGTAGGGACAGTAGATCTGTTTCTCCACTTATGAAAAACAACAGTGGAACAGATGAAGCTGTCAGTGAAAAAGCAACAGCATCCCTCTGTTCAAAGCACAATTACAGGCAGAATTTTCTAGGGACATTCATATTCATAGTACGGATTGAGCTTTTCAAGACTGATTCACAAAGAAATTATGAATTATTGACTGAGAACATTTGCTAGGTGATATACGACTCCACTGAAGCGCTCAGAACCACATTATTGAAAACAAGTGCTCATCCTCCCAATATATCTCTTCAGAAATTTATAACGGTTTATAATAGAACTCATTTTCTTTGCATTTGAGGCATATCTTTTGGATTCCTTTATTATATTAGGATACAAGCATTCACAAAGGAAATTAACAGCTAGCCACATTCATCTCCCTATTACCAAGATTTTGACAGCTCCAAGAGTGAAACTACCTGATAAAACTCAGTCCGGCCGTGCTTCATTCTAGTGCACGAAACCTCATATTAGGGGTAAAATGAATTGTAAATCCTTGTGTAAGTTTGCAAAAGAAGCCATTGTCTTGCTGATAGCCGACTTCTTCCAGGAAATATGATTATTGATCACATCGTAATTTGTTCACTGGCGCATTGATTTTGTTAAGAAAGGCCTCTTTTGATGTAGACAAGTCTAGTTTACATGTTTGTTTATTGGCAGGTGAGATTAAGGTTGATACGGGTCTTTAAGCACATACAAAACAACTGACATTGCAACACCGGCCCCATTCTCTGACTGACCGAACCACTGACCCACAAGTAGTCCTGAAACGTGAGGCCTCGCTCCAATGAATAAACCATAAAGCAAGTTGTTTATTAGCTCTAGATCAAAGCCAGAGGCGGGGTATAATGATGAATGTGCCAGGGAAGTCAGCCCTGGTCGGAGTAGATGTGCTTGCCGTGGCCCTTCATGCTGAAAACGACACCAGTCATTAGTTAGATGCCTCCAGCACAGAGACTGGTCCTAAAGCATGCGAGACGGGCATTAGTGGGCTTTGAAGCTTTTGTTTTTTAACCGTATCTCAGGGCATGACTCAGTTAAGCCTCCGTGATAGATACGGATTCATCTTTATAATTAGCGTAGCTGGAATGAGACTGCAGCTTCCGCGAGGATTGCTTTATTAGTCTTTTGATGAGTAAAAGCTAGTTGAGTCTCACAAAGACATATTTCTGACAATCCATGATGCTCATAGCCTGTCGGTTGACTGGGAAACATAGGTTTAGACATGAAAAGACTGCCTGTCTGACACGTGACCCATTATAAAATGGTATTATGGGTATTTTTTAGGCATGGGTTCATCTGAAATAATCAATGTCACACTAATAGGCTGATATTATATTTAATAATGGAAAGCAAGGTTAGTCTGCAAACAAATATACATAAAAAGCTTAAATTGGAAGAAATTATGTTAATAATCACAATTTTTGTCTGTGTGTAGGTAAAACACACATTCTTTCAGTATCATTCAAAACTTTTGGGGTCCATGTTTTTTATTGTTATTATTATTATTATTTTATAACTGAAAATGTAAAATAAAATTATTACTTTTATTTACCAACAGTGCATTTAATTGATTACAATTTACAGTAAAGATACGTATCATGCAAAAACACATTTAAATATAGTTTTTTTTTATTTATTTTTTTTACTTGAATCATGAAAATATGAATCGTTTTTTTTTCAAATAAATATTTAAATTATTTATTTATGTATTTATTATTTAATTCTTTCTTTATAACCAAATCAGCATATTAGAATGATTTCTGAAGGATCATGTGACACTGAAGACTGGCGTAATGATGCAAAGAATTCAGCTTTGACATAACAGGAATAAATTGTATTTTAAGATATATTCATATATCATACAGAATAATGCATTAATATGTGCTTTATTGCTAATAAATATCTAAATACTAGTAATATGCATGTTAGCAAGTCGTGAGAACTGGTCTTTAAAATAGTGTTAGCATATATTCTGATAGAAATTAGTTCTTTTAAATTGCAATAATATTTCACAGTATTACTTTTAAATGTGTTTTTAAATCAAATAAATACTGCATTGGCGAGCATAAGAGATTATTTCAAAAACATTACAAAATCTGACCTACAAAACTTTAAAATGGTACATTGTATTATTTCACAGACATAACTCATATATACAGGTTTTCACATGGATGTCTAGATACTTGCTGCTAAGTTCCTTAAATAAAACTCTTTTCAAATGCTTGATGCCACTAACCTGGTAAACTATGAAAAAAACCACAGATTCGTTTTTCCTCCGGCACAGTACTGTAGGAATTACTTCATTTTTCTAGGTGGATTGGTTCACCCAGACTCCCAGACAATGTATCGCACCAGCCAGTCAGATAGGAACTATCGATTTTCGACCAGTTCTTGCCGTTTTTATGTGCAAAATGCATCAGATGGTTAGTGAATTGGACTGAGGGCTGAGAGTTAGACTCTGAATCTGACAGTCACAGGCATTGTGTATATGTATGTAAAGAACTTTCATGGTTTGCAACAGGCTAAAAATGTCATTAATAAGCAGGACAGGTGAGTCAAAAATGGGTCCGTCATCCAATGCAGGCCATTTTGCTTCCCTTGACACCATCTTGCCAATAGGAAAGCAGAGGAAGTGCAGATAAAATCCATAAGCTTCAGCTCACGCTGCAGAGTGTGTCAGATGTGTGATGGGTGTGATTTTCACACTGCATCTAATTGCATCAAGACATGTACAGAGCACATCTTAAATATGTGAAGGTCTCCAGAGGGATGTGCTGTTGGTTATCTTCTGTTGTTGAATATAAATGGAGAGTCACGCTGCATGGAAAAATACTAGACCGATTATTTCTGATTATTCCCTCTTATATATCATTGTCATTTGGTCAGCCAATGGTCATTTGGTTGACAATGCAATATTTGACCCATTATTTTCATCAGTTACAGTAATAGCATTTATAAAAAGCATTTATGAAAGCCATAATTAGCATTTTGAGAGGTGTTTGCATCTGTGCAGCATCTCTTAATAATGAAGCTGTAAGTGTAATTTCTTCAAAAACAGTGATTTTACCCACTCGTTTAAATATTATGTATGTATTGTGAAAGCTATTGTCTCTGTGCTTCTGAATGTTTCTGTGTGTGTGTTTACACTTTACTGAAGGAAGTGTGTTAGTATAGAAAAATAATTAAACTGACTAGAATTACCTATGCATTAAACAGTTTTACTGCACACATTCCAAATCAAGTATTCAGACATGCTGTAAATATAGATAATTGATGGAAATCTGCAGAGTTCTGTGATGGTAGATTCTGTGTGGGCCTGATAATGAGCTCTAGTCCATCTTGCTACAGATCCACTGGAGTTCCTAACCACTTCCAGCTCCTGCTGCTCAACACAGCAGTACTGCTACAACTCAGAGAAAAATTACCCACACTGCACCTTTAATGTGCATGCATGCAACAATGAGTTTCAAGTCTGATTCTGTTTAAGCAATATGACTTTTTGGTCATATTTAACAATAAGATTATAAATGTGAGCAAAAGTTAATGCATATACTCAAATTGTGCAATACTTACCACATTTATTAATCTTGGTTAATGTAAATTTCTACATATATTATCAATAGACAACAAAATCACAGTTTGATGCTTTAACTAGTGTTTATTTATTTTTGTATTGGTAGTATTATGAGGCTCAGAGCGGTTAGGGTGTGATGAACGTTGAAAGTAGGAGGAGATATTAAGTCAAACATTATAAGAATCATACATAAGCTGAACTGGTTTGAATTTGTCACTCTTTGCATATAAACCCTCTGCCATGTGTCATGAGACATATGAAAGCCAGTTCTCCTCAAGCAACGTTTCGCATTAAGTGCCTTAGATTCAGCAAAGGGCTGATGTAAAATGATAGAGTGACTGCATATTAAACCACTAACTCACCAACTCAAAGGTGTTACATAATTCATAGGCACAAAATCATATGATCAGGCGTGTTGAGTGGAGGGAAAGTTATCTGCAGGATATTGCATTGCGGGGGAAGGGGGTCATTTGTATTTGAACTGAAGTCCTCTGGGGAATAGCGTGAACACTAGGGGGCAAACTTGAGCTTCATGCTTACCATTAGAACGGCAGCAGAAAGAAATGGAGAAGCCACTTACAGAACATCTCTCACACGCCGGCTGTCCTGCCCTCTGCCTCGCGCCGTGTTTAATTTGTGGCTCTACCTGCGATAGATTCACTTTCACAACCTCCTTCTGTGTTCTGCTTCTTCAGGTCTTCCTGGTGTTCTCAGTAGGGGTCTATCTCGGCAGTTTATGTGCAACTCCAGCACTCTGAGAGAAGTCACTTGGATTTCCCTCCTGCTGCATTGTAGATGCATGACGGTTGAAGCCTGACTGAGAGGTCTGCGTTTGCACTGCCTGATTTAATTTACATTCATCTTGGATATGTCATGTCAGCTCAGACCAAAACTCCAACAGACCTCATCGACTGCACACTCTGTTTAAAGGTGAAGCGTGTCATTTCTGTGCATCTTGTGTCGTCAAACAGATTTGCGAGTGTAGTTGCAAATTAATGAGAATTAGTTGACATGTATAGTTAGTAGAATGTCTAAAGTGGAAATAATCAAAACAAAGTGTAACCGATAATTGTTTTCAAACAGGTTTCCCAAGCACTTTTGCTGTAGGCCTGATGAATAGTTCCCACCCCAAACTCATTGGTTGAGTCAGTGTTGCAGTTTGTCTAGTTGAGACTCCTACCAATTAGTTGACTCATATTAAACTTACAAATAATGCATACAGAAAATACACACTTCACCATTGAACTCCTCTTGTACCTGTGCATTTCACCTATGACCCATGATTTTTTGTGTTTGAGGCATTCAAGTGTTTTTGTACCACAGAGGTGCTCGGGGGTGAGGATGGAGAGCACAAATGGTTCAAAAGGTCACAGTCAATTTCTTTTCTCATTCGTTACTGCTCTGCTCGTTAGAAAATTCTGACTTTGGGCTTTGGGAATTTAAATAAGCAATGGTGAGAATGGTACGGTTGTGCTGTAGATAAATGTAAAAGATTGTATTGCACAGTCAAGTGTATGCAACCTTTCAAAAAATATTTTCAAAATATGACATCGCCTACAGTACCTTAGTGATTTCCTGCAACTGTTACCTTTTAAAAATATTAAGGATCTTGTATTGCCATTATTTTGTACAGATGTGTGTGTATGTGAGCTTGTTGACCAGGACACATTGTTGACCAAAGTCACAATAAAGTAATGATCAAATAAATTCTGTTCTTTTCAACTGTATATTGTTCAAAGAATCCTGAAAAAAAAATAATAATAATAATAAAAATAAAACAAATATTAAGGAGCACACTCGTTTTCAACATTACTAAGAATCAATGTATTTTGAGCAGCAAATCAGCATATTAGAATGATTTCTGAAGGATCATTACGACTGGAGTAATGATACGCAAAACTCAGCTTTGCTTTACAAGATAAAATTACATTTTACAATATAGAAATTGTTTATTTTATATTGTAATAATATTTCACAATATAACCTGTTACATTAAATAAATTCAACCTTGGTGAGCATGAGAGCCCTTACTTTACCTTAGGACAAATATATTCTTTTTCACTCCACAGAGTAGTTTGTTTAGTTTTGGAAATTGCAGCATAATTAAATGCGTTGTAATTGGGATGTTCTGGCAAAGATGGTTAGTCTGGCCTGGCTGGGTGTGATTGCACTATTTAAGTGCAGAGAAATGTAAACTTTGAAGCAAATATACCTAATTAAATCACCCAGGGTGTTCTGCAGCATTGAACGCAGGTTCATTAAACTGAGTCACAGGAGTCGCCCATATTAGAGGCACTGGGAGGCTTGACTACATTTTAATGGCTCAGAAGATTTGGGAAACTGCTCTCAATACAAAAAACAAAACAAATACCTAACCTTTCCACTAATCACTGAATGCAATAGCCTGTGAATAACAGTATGCAATACTTAAACCAGATTCATTGTCTTTATTTGTGCCTTGGTTTCTACCAGGTCTGAATGACGGAAAGGAAACTAAATACATTTTAAAGTGGAGTTGTATTTTGTTGTTGATGTTTTGTTTTAAAGCACATTGTTGGAGCTTGACAGCCTGGTTCACTTTCGTTATATTGACGAGAGCAGACAGGATATTCTTTAAAAGTTTACATATTGTGTATAATAGATGAAAGAAAGGGTTTGGAACAACACAAGGATGAGTTCATTTTTTTTTAGATAAACGATCCCTTTAACAGTACTGTATACTGATATTCAATATAAACAGTGTAAAAGAGAAAACATACAGGTTGGCTAAAACAATCTATGTATATGTATGCAGGGGAAAAATGAACCTAAAAAACTCTTGAGTTAGCTGCTGTGCAATTAAATCCCCAGTCCAGAATGTTTAAGTTTTATTTTAATTCAATAAAGCTTATGAAATATATACAATTTACAATGAACAATTTACATGTATATATGTATATATATATATATAATTAAAAGCTTAGTTTTATGATCAAATCTCTTTTTTTTATTTTTATGGTGGCTCAAAACATATAATTCAATGCAATAAATAGATGATTGAATAATTAACAAAATAAAAGCTCCTCAAAGGTCTGATTTATAGTATCATATTTGCTAGCAGCAAGAGTCACTCATAATTCATTACATTAATAATAAACAGTTAATTTTGCAAAAAAAATAGGCCTACATAAAACATGGAACAGTTTTGATGCTATATTACTGATTGTTTATGTGGCTAAGGGTGTTGCGAAGTGATGCACAGAACCTTTGGGTTAAGCATCATAGCCGTGATTTATCGTTAATAAAAACAAAAAAACAGCTGTTGACCAATCAGAATCAACCATTTTATAAGAAACAATTAAAGTCTGCGAGAAATTAAAATTGACTGTATTTATTTTGTTAGAGCACATTTTTGTGGTGAACAATTCATCTGTGGAAAGTCAACCAAAAAACAAAAAAAAAAAAAAAAAATGGTTTGTCTTCATAATCTTTAATCCAAATCTAAAAATGCTTCTGCTTCATTTTTGAATGAAACGCCTTCTTTACTACATCCAATAAATTCATAGTAGAAAAAACAAGCCATGCCCACTATTTTCCTCATTTTTCTCTTGGAAGTATGTCATGATACAGAAGTAAAATCAGTCACAAAGTTCTGGTTCACGCAGACTTTCAGAAAAGTATGTATATGTATAATCAAGGTAACCTAAATTGTTTCAGTCTAGTAAGTGTTCTTGAAATATTAAATCTAAAAGTTATTCTTACATAAGCTTTATTAATAGCAATATATTCCACAGCAAAATGGCAGCTGAACCAGGCCTTTTATTTGTTAAAAAGAATGAACTATCATTCAGACGACAGAATTGTGTGCAGCAGGTTTTTCAGCAATATTTTGATCGTGTTGCTAATTATGAGGCAGGCCTTAGAAATTTGTGTATTAAATATGATAGAGTAAGCTTTATAGGGTTAAGATTATTTGTAACATGGTAGATGGTTTCTAGATTTCTATTAAAAGCTGCTAGACCATCTTGGACTGGCAAAAAACTTGTCATATAATTTTAAAGTGGTTAAGCTAGTTTTTGCAACATATTGCAGCATGTAGCTGGTTGACCATCAAATTCCTTTTTCCAGCAGTTTTTGAGCTGGCTTTATGATTCTTTGGAGATTAAATGTTATATGTTCTTCATATCAGAATATTGCTCTGTGGATTCTTCCAAAGCCCCAGTACACAGATTTCTCTTTGTCATCGAGCTGTAATATGGTACATATCTGTTGTGTAAGTCAGGACTGTGCTGCAAATTGACTTTCCACTATCAAATTCAGGGTCGAACAAGCGTCCATATTAGTTAGCATAAATCAAACCAAGCCTGCGCTTTCCACTGATGCTCATTGCTATTAGTAGCTACACTACACCTAACAGCACTCAGCGGAGCAGCGCATGCTAATGTGAGCTGCAAAAGCGGGCCGTGTCTGTCGTTTTAGTGCTAATTTGCATGTCGGTTTAATTCCATGATGCGGCAGGCTCATTAGAATTAGCTAGTGAAAAGAAGTTTAATGTACAGCACTGTACCTTAGAGCTCACACCTTTCCCAAGAGAGGAAACAACTTGGAGATGCTGGATAAAACATGGCAGATTGTTGTTCTCATGGGCTGAGCTACTCATTAGCAAGACATTAGGGCAAAAAAACCTCAGTCATGTGGGTCATTACCAAAACAGGTACTGCATAAACACATGGAAGGATGTCAAGGCGAGATAAGGAACAAACCTTTCCTGACAGAGTGAGAGTACGTCCTGTCTGCATGCCCTCAGTCTTATTAGGAATTTGCAGGTAAACAGTTGCTTGTTGTATTTGGATGATGATCATAATAACAATACTTCGACAGAAAAAAGGCAGTGTTACTAGTCTTATTTGTATTATGATGCACTGTGGTGTTTGGCACAACTGTAAAAGAAAGTGCAGAAAACAAACTTAATTTAATTGAACTTTTATTGAAATAAAGAAAAAATGATTTTATTTTAAATGCAGATTTCTTTCTTTCCATTATGAATAACATATTTCTTATTTTATTTTGGTTTTTCATGTAGTTTATGTTTTTGTGAGACTGGCCCTCTAATATTAGTTTGTTAAGGTTTTATCTAAGCAGGCTAGTTTAAGTAAATACTCAATTAGCAATGAATATTAATAAGACATTGACATGTTCAGCTTTGTTCTCAGATGAACTGAAATTGCTGCTGCTGCCTGACAACATGCTGTTTTTTGGATTTAAAACCACATTTAACTTGTGAGTACAGCTGAGAGCAGAGTGTTTGTCCACGGTGAGCTGCGGAGAGCTGAAGTCTAGTGCAGCCAGACAGTGTGAGGTGAGCGCTGAATCAGGACTGGACTACGAGCATGTTGCAACTTGACATTGCTCACTTTTTTTCTGTTTACTCTGTGATGAATACAAAATTCATTGTCAATAGCTCCTGGCTGGCTCGCTCTCTTATTTTTAGGGGGAGTCATGGCCTAATGGATAGAGAGTCATACCTGTAACCCCGAAGGTCGCAGGTTCAAGTGTCATGATCGGTAGGGAATGTTGTTGGGAGTAGTGAACAAGCAGTGCTCTCTTCAGTACCACAGCTGAGGTGAAACCCTTGAGCATCCCCAACTGCTCCCTTGGCTATCCACTGCTCCGTTTCCTTTCCACAAGTCCTTTTCTTTCCGTCCCATTCCGTCCCATCCCTTCCCGTAGTGTCCCTTCCCCTCCCCTCCCCTACACATCTTTGCTGAGTAAAAGCAAGTGCATTTTTTCTTTAAATCTGAGCCCTAATTTGAACAGTAGTTCATGCCGAAGAAGCTATGGGATCAGATTCAAACTTGAACCTGCAGAATAAGCACCACAGCTCATGCGCCAACCATTGCACGTCATTTCCGGCTGACTTTCTTTCTTTTCTTTTTTTTCCACAGCTTGCTTTGTAAATGCTTTACAGACTGTGTGCAGATAGTCAAGCATGCCGGTATGGTTCCCAAATGCTTATATCCCAAACCGATCTGTCTTGCCAGTGTATTGTGGTACTTATCTGATGGCCACCCCGTAACGTGGTCCCCCCTCGATCATGCTCATCCCTCACCGCATGGTCCTATCAGAGAGCACATCTGCCTCCACCTCTGTTTCACTGTCACAGCTGAGATAAACACACAGCTTATCAGCTTTCTGCACCGCAGATATGACCTTTAAGAGAAAAGGGTGAGTGATCCATTGAGAGGACTGATAGAGGACGACCACTTCATCAGGGAAAAAGAGAGACAAAGAGAGAAGGGGAGGAGGAAATATGCTTGGGAGAAGGGCACTAGGCTGAGAAACAAGTGCAAGCTGAGATTGTTTAGAGAGGGAGCTGGAGATTCAAGAGACAGATGTGGAGGAGAGTGCTGAGAGATCAGCAACTCTTTAAAGAGGAGACGGGCCATGTTATGGGGGGAACTGCAAAGTAACTGCAGTGATGAGATGTATCGGCAATAAAAATATGTTGGTGTTATTTGGCAAGGAATCAGTTTTCTTAATGCTAAAAATTATAGGAATAGGTTCAATACAAGTTCGGCTCAGTCTACAGCACTTGTTGCATTATGTTGATTTTCGCAAATCATTACTTCAACTCCTTTGTTTTCATATATACCTGAGATATAAAAGCAAAAACAAAAATCTGAGATATAAAACACTTAAAAAGGAAGTGAATGGAGCCAATGCTTAAACATTAAAGTAGTGTTTTAACAAACTAACCTTTCACCCTTTAAAATCTAATGTCAAAAGCACTAAAATGATGCTAGACTGATGCTGACACAAATTTGCAGCTCAAATAATTTAATGTTTTAGCACATAATTGAATGTATGTGACCTTGTTTAAACTAACCGTTTAAATGTACCACATTGGTAGATAAAAAAGAGAAAGAAATCTTTTTTTCTTTTTTTTTTGTATATCAACATCATGAAGGGCTATCTATCGTTTGTTTAAAAAAAATACATAAAAATTATTTTAAATGCCACAAATGCATTTTGCTACACATGCTTGACTTAAGCTGAAGTTGTATGGAAATCTCTTTAACATTCTACTGGGGGAAAGTGCTTGCAGTTACATTGCAGCAGTGTGTAATGTATCATATTATGATTAAGATGAATGGTTATAAATGCAGTCTGTCCAGAATGACAATGATTTGTTTTAATTATATACCTGCATGGCAGAGACAAATCATATAGAACAGTAAAGTTGATTACAGTAACATTAACATTTTCCCTGCACTTTGACTCACAGGAGACGAATCATGTGAGACAAGCTGCTCTTATCTGCATAAAGTTACATTTTAAACTTTGTCATGTCGCCAACACCCTGTCGCTCTCATTGAAAATGAATTACTTCCAGTCGGTGTTTTACTGAACTAGGCTTCATTGTTAAAGGCAACAACTGGGGGCCGGTCAAAAAAAAGTAAAAAAAAGTCCTCATCCCGATTACTCCACCAGCAACTTTGCCACTGCATGTCTTTACTCTCTGTACTTTCTATCATGCTTGTAAAAGTGAGACATTTAATTTAACTAGGAATTAGTTTTCTTGTCACTAAAAAATAACATTCTTCTTCTGAAGAGTGTTATTATATGAACTACAGCAGTGCTAGTGCATTAAATCATTAACCAAATGAGCAATTTATCAAAATACAATTTAAACTCACTCACATTGCTGAAAAAATATCAAAATGTCATTTGAAATTGACAAATGATCAGTGGTCTTGTCTCTGATAATAAACATTATGCAGAGGAAACTGTTTTAATATGAACTGCGTCATTGCATCATCAACAAGAACATCAATGTACAGTATAAATCAAGCTCACTCAGACGACAGATTCTTTTTCATGCATCATTTTATTATATCCATGTATAACAAAATGAGACCATTAGTAATTTCACCAAAAAAATAAAATAAACCAGTTACTTATCTTCTGCTGTAGTGTGGTAAAAAAAATAATATATATATATATAGATAGATAGATAGATAGATAGATAGATAGATAGATAGATAGATAGATAGATAGATAGATAGATAGATAGATAGA
>JAUMHE010000084.1:945927-983102 GCA_032359235.1 Enteromius mattozi | reverse complement strand
GATAGATAGATAGATAGATAGATAGATAGATAGATAGATAGATAGATAGATAGATAGATAGATAGATAGATTGATTGATTGATTGATTAAGAAAAAATGTGCAAGTGTACTAAGAACAAAATCTGTTTTATACACTAAATATTGATTTGATTGAGTTAAAAGAAATTGCTGAATAAAATCTATTTTTGAAAACATCCACATTTAAGCATTTTTACACAAGCATGAACCAACTCAACAAAATATGCGTTCTCTTGTATTGAGTTGAACTGTGTGGATTCTTGGTATTGCATGCATGAACTAACTAATCTCAAATAAATACGGCATGTGCATGCTTTGTATTGCATGCATGAACTAACTATCACTGGAAAAGAAGTTTGATTGTGCACGCATGCTTTTGTACTGAAGCTTTTCAGCATGTGCATGTTCTTTGTTGCATGCATGAACTAACTCAATGACTTGACTTCACAGATAAATCATATAAAACTTAAATAAATCTTAGCCTTGTTATTCTTGCTCTTGAGATGCGGTCAGACTTCAACGTTTGATTATAAATTGTAATCAGTTCATGATCTGATTTAAGGCACTTTCCACAAATTGGCACAAAAAGACCTAACATTTTTTTTCCTAAAAAAAGGTTTATGAACAAATTGCAAACAAATAAATAACCTAATTTAAGATATCGTTTAGTAGGAGCCAGACCAGCTGCAGACCGGAAGTTACTTAGTAGTTGTGTTTTCCATAAATTAATGATAAACTGACAAACCTGCTAAAGTTATTGTAATTGTCATAGAAAATAACTTATTTATATATTACTTTACTAATTGTGCATTGTTTCAAAGCAGCTTTATTGAAAATATTGCTGTACTAATTACTGCCCATAATTTATCAGCTGTGTCTTGAATGATTGATCTTGACAGATTTCATTTGGGATTCTTTAAGCTGTTGTTGTATTTGTTTTATTTTATTTGACTTTTTTTATTATTTAGAAAAGCTGTTATTTTTCTTGAGTTCTAATACTTCTCACAACAACAAAAATGTGAGATTAGTGCCTCCTCGTACCATTTTTTGGAAATTACCTCAAGCTACATACAGTATAGGAAATTTTTGTAATCTGTGATATTGATACAGTACACAACTTGGCAAAGCGTTTTGGAAGATTTAGTTCTTTTAGCCACAGGAACTGTACTTGACTAGAAATAGCTGGCCAGTAGAACGAGCAAGATGGTGGAAGAGTGGACTTCCATCAAAACTTTAGGAAGAAACGGGCTCAGAAGAGGCCTGGCTCAAGCCTCGTCTCTTTCTCATCAAACTCAATTCTCTAACATAGGCCTTGAGCTTTGTCTGAGCAGTAAAGAGCAGAGGAACACAGGCAGGTAGTAAATAATGCATATGCCTTTTTTTTATCGCAGAGGCGTTCACACGCTCAGCCTCGACAGAGCCTCTCAGAAGTGCCCTTATTACAAAAGTGAGAATTTCTTTCCTTGTTTTCTTGGGGTTTAGTCAGAAACACGTCCCATCTCAAAGACGAAAATGATCCCATGAGGTGAGGCTGTGCTCTAAACGAGGAGAAAGTAAAGCAACACAGCTACTCAAGTTACAGTTTTTTGCACTTGTTTTGGTCTGAAACAGAGCTCCGTTCCTCTCTTTGTCCCCGCAGGACTCTTTTCACATCGTACTTTTGCTTGCAAACCACGGTGCTTTGCATTATCAACGTGAGTACCATGCGAGTACTATGACAGCTGTTTACTAAAGTAGCTAGGTCACGACTCAGGAGAAGAAGATGCCATTTTCACTCTGTTATTCAAGTATTTGTCCCTGTGGATTTGCAAGCAGAAGTTTGCACAGAACAACATTTGCAGATGCATTGCATGAGATGTGAAGAATATGAGCTGCTCTCAGAAGGTAATTTATTTGGAGACGAAGAGCTATGAGAAATGCATTATACTATAATAAGTGTGACTGGGAGCGTGCAAAGATGCAAATTGTATGTGATCAGCAGCGGTTCACTTCCATGAGGTTGGCAAGATTGCTTTCATACTTCAATCCGCAGCAGAGTTTGGCATTTTCTTAATCAGTACTTTGTCTTGTTTTTCAGTCACAATGTGTATTTACATAAGACGCAAACTCATGCGATTTTTGTAAGGGCTTGTTCTAATAAACCTATTTGTTTTCCAACCTATTTGATAAATTGTTCTCTTGTTTCAAGTGTAAACCTCACTAACTTTTTTATTGATTTATGCCTTAAACAACCATTAATGCTTGATGGTTGCCTTTGAAAAATTCATGAAAACAACCCCACATATTGATTACATCCTAATTACATTCTGAAATGATGCAGGTAAAAATGGAATATTATTGTACACAAAGTTTGGCAAACGTTTTAAGCATATTTTGTTGTTATTTATTATTCATATTTTTGTAATAAATTTATATTTTAATAAGCAAGGAGACATTACATTTACCAAAAATGACATTAAATATGTTAGTGAAAAAGGGACTTTTGTTTCAAATAAATGCTGTTTTTTGTGATAGTAAAGACTGGGATAATGATGCTCAAAATTCAATTTCACATTACAGGAATAAATCACATTTTCAAATATATTCAAATAGAAAACAGATGTTAACCCTTGTGCATCCTTTTTGACATTTTTGTAGTTTTTCATCATTTTGCCAGCTGCGTAAATTTTGCCACATTTTTATTGGAATTTTACTATTTCACCCTCATTTCCTTTAATAAATTATTTTGCACTATAGGTTCTTCTCAGGACCTTTTGGACATAATTTTCCAGATTAAACAATTTTGCAATTTTTAATATGTAAAATGATGCAACTTTTGACTTCAAATTTTAATTTTTCACTGTTTTTTTTTTTTTTTTTACCAGATGGTGCCGTTCTTTCAGGTTTGGCCTATAAAGGAAATACTCAATTTTATTCCTGTTTTCTGCTTCTGCATATTATAGAGCCAATTGGCTAAATAATGCAGCTATAATTGTGTGGGTGTGTTGGTATGGATCTCAGAGTGTGGTTTGTATGCATGTAATTCAAAAACAAAAAAAAAGCATGTGTGTGCGTGTGTACTAATATTTCAGAGAGAAAAGCTCTAATGTAAATCACAAATTTAACCACTGTGTGCACCAGCAGAGTTTTGCTGGCATCTAATGGGGAAAATGCCCAAACAAAATCTTACTAAGAGCTAATTTTTAAAATATCAACCTTAAATTTAAAACACAACATCTAGCATGTTTATAGTTCAACATGTTTCACAAAATATATATTTTATATAAAATATTAGTCATTAGTCAACATAAACCTCTGTAACTTTTTTGTTTGTTTGTTTAACTTTTTAAACTTTTCACATCTTCTTTACAATGAATGCTCCCAAGCTTTACATTTTTATGACAATTTTTGACATGGACGTTTTTGTGTATTTTATTTATTTATTATTATGTTTTTAATTATTGATGCAAAAGGGATAACAATATTTCACAATTTTACTGTGTTTTTAGGATTAAATGAATGCAGCTTTGGTGAGCATAAGAGACGCTTGAAATGTTGAGACCAGACTTTTGAACAGCAGTGTATAACTAGTTTGCATTTTTTTTTTTTTTTTATAGCTTGGCATATACACCATCTAAATGATAGAGATGCCAGACTGAGTCAAAGAGAAAGGTTTTCTTCCCGGGATTTCTTAACTCCAAGTGTGTTTTATGGAATGGTTGAGAGGTCTGTTGAAGGGATGAGAGAAGGAGGGTGGGGGCGGCTTGTCCATGTTCCTATGTCGGCCCAGGCCAGCTTGCCGCTTTGCCTTGTAATTGCTGGCTTACAGCGTGGACGGCAGAAACATCAGAGCAGAGACAGATGGTTGTGCCTCTCACATCCCTCTCTGGAAGGGATTCAGTGCGCAGGCTGATTGAATTCAAGTGTCGGGATTCTAAGCCTGTCTGCTGCCTCCATGCCATATTCCAGCAGAGGAAGGAGGGTATATTCACACGGCCATTTGTTTCTCCCTTCCTCTCACTGTTGCCCTCGTCCTCCCTCACCATCTCGCTGTCCATCATATGGCTTTTGTGCTCTTTATCTCTTTATCCTCATTTCTATCCTTTCTGCCCTCTTTACACTCATTCTGTCCTATCATTGATCACAGTGAGAGTCGTTCGACAAATGATTCCCACCATGCTTCCTTGCACTGGGTGTCAGTAATGGTGTGTATAATCAGACTACAGTTACTTTTTACTGATTTTATAATTACATATGTGACCATGGACCACAAAACCAGTCATAAGGGTAAATTTTTTTGAAATTGAGATTTATACATCATCTGAAAGCTATTAATAAAGGACAATATATGGCTGAGATACAACTATTTCAAAATCTGGAATCTGAGGGTGTAAAAAAATCTAAATATTAAGAAATTGCCTTCAAATCTGACCAAATTAATTTCTTAGTTTTGATATATTTATGGTAGGAATGGATAAAATCGTAAATATTAGTAAATGTTTTATTTCGATTGTTGTTATTTTTACAAATATTTTAATTCGATAATTTTATGATTTAATTACTTTCATACTTTTTTTAGTAAACTCACACATCCCTGCAATTCCTTCGTGAACCTTGACGTAATGTTTAATTAATAAAAATTACTGTAATATATTTTCATTCCCTTTTTATATTTTATGAGTACAGAACAATATTATCATATATAAATCAACATGGTCACAAGTATTCTAAGTAATCAAAAAGTAATCTGATTACATTACGTTAATGACTACAAAATAAGTATTGTTATGATTTTTTGTTAATATATTTTTATTAATAATATAAAAAAGCACAAAACTGTCCAACTGCAGTCAAAAAACAGTCTAAAACTATTTAAGCACTGTATGTGATAAACAAATTTATTAGATCACCTGTCATAATAAACAAAAAACAAATATTTTAGGAATCTGTCCTAGACTATAAATGGTATTGTCATATTTACTCTAAAATATTGTTGTGCAAATAACAAACCAAAACATCTCAATTATCCATGCATAATACCAAAAAAACCAAAAAACTTTGTATTTTTTATGGCCTTGATAACATTCTTGTTGGAATTGCTTTTGTGTACTTCTCTGTTGTTATTGACTGTAATTGGGTATCTGAATGAAACATTAATAAAGTGCTCTACTATTCTTCTGCATTTCTTGTAAAACAGTAAAATCCAAAATTTATGGATAGCAGCAGTTATTATATTTTAGCATTAAAAACACTACTCTTACTAAAGAGCACACACATATTATGGAATAACCATTACAGAAACATAAAAAATGATCACCAATACTGTTGGTTTAGAGCAGCTCCACAAACCTTACATTACTGTATGTATATGATCTTTGGTGTCATTCATGTCATGTCACAAATAGTTTTCCCTTGTTTGAAGGTTCAGTGCTCAAAGTCTTGCCTTAGCAAACACCAGAATGATCCAAGCAAGAAGACAAATGCATTTGAAATATCACCCACTAAGGCTCCAATCATAACAATTCAAACTTGAGGCACCGCAACTGCGGCAAAATAGTGCAGAAAAGCACGGCCTGGACTTAATACACCCTGCAGCCTGTGCAGAAAACTGAGGAGAGATGAAAGGAGTTTGCTTTTTTCAGGTCAATTTGCCTCCAGGGTGTTTACGCCTGGTAAAGTGAAATAGATCAGTGAGGGCTGAGCTAGAAGCTACGGATGATAACAGTGTTTGGCTTATCTGTGCATCGGTGTTAGCATTGCAACATCCTCACAACACAACCAGGGGATCACTATCTCGACTACTAACACAGATTTCTATGACTAACTGTGCTTCACAACTGTTGCCTTGTTTGGTAGTTGTGCACATTTGCTTCACATTCTTTGCTCAAGTCTTTTTTGAGCATCTTGTTCTAACCGGGTGTGATGCTGTAAAGTGAAAAGTGATAAATCTCTTGCATGCTGATGTAGTTTTTGCTCTAATCAGACAAGTTTCATAGGTCGCTTGCTTTCTATTTATGTTGCGCTGTGCTGAAAAGCCCCGCCTTCTGTGAAATATAATTGGTTCAAAATGAAGCAGCTCTATTTTAAACATCGCATTTGTTCTGACTGGCTTTGATTTTGTTGGTTCACTGCAGCATTTACTTTCAGGGAGAACAGAAAATAGAAAAAAGAAAACAAAAATACTTGAAAGGTTAGAACATGTTGCAATCTTACTAATTTATGTATTTATTGTTGTTGTTTTTATTATTTTGCATTTGCCTTTGAATATTTGAATAGACTTAAACAAACCTTTGAATCATTGTTTTTCTAGCTTGGTAAACCCGATGTAGGAGAGAGAAAAAGGTTTTTTTTGTTAGATTTTGATTGATTTTATATCAGTTTTCTCTGAATCTGAGCATATTTGAACCAAACCCATCTGTCATAAGACACGGTATAGTCTGAGAAATAAGATAATAGTCAAAACTGTATTTATACATTGCATAAAATGCAGTGTACATTTATTTTCAAATGTGCCTTACTTAGAAACTCTTAGAAAAAGGTTCCAAAAAGGAGTTTTCACAGCGATGGCACAGAAAAACACTTTTGGGTTTGAATGAACAGTTCTGAAAAGAACCTTTTGTTTTAGCGTGAAGAATGCTATGTAAGGTTCCATGGATGTTAAAGGAATAGTTCACCCCAAAATGAAAATTACCCCATATTTTACTCACCCCAAAGCTATCCTAGGTGTATATGGCTTTGTTTTTTCAGACGAACACAGTCTGGGTTTTTAAAATTTTTTATCCTGGCTCTTGCAAGTGGATAGTGCCCATTATTTTGAAGCTCTGCAAATCAGAGATATCCATTTCTAATTAAAAAATTATAATGTAAATAACTTAATGACTGACTAACTGAGTGCCGAGTTCCAGCTTCTTGGCTGACCTATGACTCGATGTATGACGCAACTTACGTCATACATCGTACTTCGAGTCAGTAGTACTATGGGCACTATCCACCAGCATTACCAAGCTTGGGAGAGCCAGGATACATTTTTAAAAAACCCTGTTCATCTGAAAGAGGAAAGTCATATACACCTAGGATGGCTTCGGGGTAAGCAAAATTTTTGGGTGAACTATTCCTTTAAAGGTTCTTTATGGAACCACTGATGCCAATAAAGAACCTTTAGTTAAATAAATAAATAAATAAATAAATAAATAAAAGAGATCATTTTTAGCCTGTTACTGAACAGTTGTGATAAGTTGGAGATGTTGCTCTTTCAAAACCGCTGGGTAAAGAACAGAAGAATGGGAAAATCTTTGTTTTTTATACATTTTAAGGGCCTTCAGGTTAGAAAAATCTCAAATGAGTTCTTTTTTAGTCGTTTCTCCCATGACAATCCGCTTAAACGGAGAACAAGTGGAGACTTTTGCTTAAATATTTTTCCCCTGTGAAGAAGTCTAAAGTGTCTCAGACATGAATTATACCAAGATGTTTTAATACAAACTCAAGCATTTCTCCCCAGTTTCTTCCAAAATCAATTAATCTTGGCTATATCCACATGAATTTCTTAGCACTTACTGTATGTCAACAACTGACTGATTTGTGTCTATTTTTATTCCTCCAAAGGCCTTTTAGGAGAAGCATCTGAGATGATGTTGAAACTTAAAACATAACTATGAAATGAAACCCTAACCAGAATCTAATTCCCTGTATGATAATTAGGATTCTCCGGGCTTGATTTATAGGAAAGTTGACACCACGTCTAGGTGTTGCTAGAGGCCGTGTGTCACGCTGTTCTGGCATTGCTCAAGTTTCCGCTCATCATAATTACGTGTACAAATTGGAAGGAGGATGCTTAATCTAGATTTTAGGCAAAAATGAGTGTTTCATACCAGATGTGTTGATGGAGAACACGGCTTTTAACACATGCTCCGCTCAAGGGCATCTGAGTCAGCCGTGTGCCGTGTGTGCAGTTCTGCATTGGATCATATTTCAGAATGAGCAATGCCATTTCATGTTTTTCATTTGAATTCGTTCGTACCTAAAGACAAGAACAGAGCTGTTTGTTTGGGTGATCCAACATTTTAAAGCCCTTTTGGAAACAGACCTTCTAATATGTACAAAGTCAACCACCAGAAAGTCCACGGATTGAACTTTTTCCACCTGACTTGTTTCCAGTGAGGCTTATCAATGTAGGTAAATGTCATGGTGTGTCTCTTTGATATAACTGAGATTTGAGACCTTTTCTTCTGGACCTTTACTCCATAGTCCAAACAAACATATTGATGTGCAAAACCTCAAAGGAGGATTGGTTAAAAATTAGAGTGAACAGAACCATTTCTAGAGATAATTGCAAGGGAAACATATGGACCGAAGGTTGTTTTTGAGTGTGGGCTTGTTTACTTCTGGACTGGAGTTATTAATGGATGCTTGTGAGGATGAATCAACCACCTTCAATTTGGATTCTTATGTAGAGGACATTTAAAAGACAACAAAAAACAGCATTGGTAACACTGCCTGGGATGGTTTTTAGTGCTCAGACCAGGCTTTTGACTGGTTTTACAAGGGTTTTAGCACATTTTTGTGCAGTCAACCACCTACAGTTTGGATTCTCGTGTGGAGGACATTTAAAAGGCAACTGGAAACAACAGTACACAGCAACACATTTAACTAAGCTTAGATTGTTTACACTGGTAAGACCAGGTCATTGACTAGTTTTAGAAGGGTTTTTGGCACCATTAACACATTTAACCTTTGTAATGTGCAATATATATATTTTTATAATTTGCATGAAATTATGTAAGGATACTTTTCTGGTCAATGCAAACTGGTGTTTAGCCAATCGCACAAAAAAGTTGCCAAAAACTCATGAAACCACAAACAGCCTGATCTGACCAGCTTTTTTAAAACTGGTTTAAGTTGTTTTTTGTTTGTTCAGTATATTATTATTATTTAAACTCAAAGAAGGAGGGGGAAAAAAAGCTAAGTGCCATCTTTATGCACTTTATGAAGAGCTGTAATTTTCTTAATAGTCACACTCCAGTATTTTCATCACAGATGACTTGACCACCATGACTGGTACTCAAATGACTCGGTATTACCAAAACTGTAGACTATCTCTATACTCTAAGACTAAACTCTTCATCTCTCTACACACACTCACACTTCATTACACCAACACACTCTCACTCAGTGCGTCTCATTAGAGTGTTTTAGGGCAGGGGCCAGCATTACTCAGCTGTTTGTAGATGACACACATTTGCTGCAGGTCTGCTTCATCAGCACACTGCATTATAGAGAACCTCTGCAGAGATGAACACAGCATCTCCAACATCAATGCAGTACAACGGATGTTAATAGAAACTAGATTTTTGAATGGTGCATGACTTGTTCAAAAGTTTGGGGTGATTGCAATTTTTAATACTTGTATTCAGCAAGAATGCATTAAATTGTTCAAAAGTGGTGATAATATTTAACAAAGAAGCCTGAGGGGAAAAAAAGGTTAACACAAAAATATATTTTCATAAATATAAAATATAAAACTAATTAATGTTTGAATGATTGTAACACTGAATGCTGGAGTAATGGTGCTAAACATATTAGCTTTATATCACAGGCATAATTACACTTACAAAATATATTACAATAGAAATCAGTTATTTCAATATCCAATAATATTTCACAATATTACAGTAATTGTACTGTATTTTTTATTAAATAACTGAGACTTAATTTAAAAACAATTAAAAAAAATTACCAACCCCAAACTTTTAAATAGTGTTTTATTTTTTTTTAATAGTGTTTTAAAACATTTAATATTGGAGTGTTTGGAGCATAGTAATAGTGGCCTGTCTATTAAGGGGCTATTGAGGGAGACGTTTGTATACTAACAAGTGTAATCAGTGCAGTCGTCTAAATCTACTCAAAATATTGTTACTGGTGTGGCCATAAATGGAAATCTGGAAAACAGTGTATCTAAAAAGATTGCTAACCACTTGTGACTGGAAAGATTATGGAGAAGTCACGGAAATCGTTTGGTGGTGTGAGGGAGATCTGTACTAACAGCTCAGGAATGTGGGGACACGTTTGTGCTGAATCCACAATGTCTGTAATGTGGTTTATGTTTGCTAACTAAATCAAGACAATAGATTTTCAATACCCGTGTCGCATAGACCTTCAAGTAAGTGTGTGGAGTAATTGTGTCAGCTCCTTTACAACTTTGTGTCCCAACTTTATACGTGCTCAAACCATTAACATTACGGCTTCATCTGCTCGCTGCATCAATACGGAGCATTGCCAGAAGTGTTAAAACCTCTTAAAGAAGGATAAAGATGTGATAATTCACTTTTATATTATCTTAGAAAGTATTTTAAAAACCAAGAAAGTGCAAAAGGTAATGCTAGCTATAATAAAATGGCAAATGAAAGAGAAACATGCAATACTTAACTCCTGAATACTTGAGGAAATCATTTGAATTGCAATTTTTTCTGATGAAAAGTATTGAAAATGTTATTAAATTGGTCCACATTTGCTATGATATTTTTTAGGGCTGAGTTGGCCATGTCATCATATACTGTATCAATATTACAACAACAACAACAACAATAATAATAATAATAATAATAATAATAATAACACATACAAAAAAATGAAATAAAAATATAAAAAATAAAATGGTAGAAATAATAATAGAAAGTAAATATAGTTAGAAATAGTAAAAAATACAAAAATATTTATAATAACAATAATAATAATAATAGTAATAATAATAATAATAATAATAATATAACATTATTTTTACTATTATTATTATTATTATTATTATAACTCTCTACTTATAGACTTTATTTTTACAATAATAATAATAAATACAAACAAAACAAAACAAAACAAAAAAAATTAAAATAGTTTTTATAATAACTAAATAACAAAAAAGATAATAATAGCAATGCTATCAACAACATTATTATTATTATCAGTATTATCATTATTATTATTACTACATTAATTATATTAATAATTCAAGTAATAGTAATTACTAATAATATAAGTAATGATAAGTAATAATAATTATTTACAATAAAATATGTATTATTTAATTATTACTTTTTATTATTGTTTTTATTGTTATTACTGAACTTATAAAAAAATGTAATAATAATAATAATAATAATAAAAAAATACATTATGATTGTTAAATTACAGTACAAATATGTATGGCTGTCTGAATTCTTCAGTTTTGAATTTTATACCATCTTCATTTTAACTTTTATTTTGACTAAAAAACAGCTCTCTGATTAAGTTCTCCCAGTCTGTCTTAGAGGTGTTTTGGCAGTGTTTCAGCTGGTCAGATTGTGGGATCCATCTTCAACTTGCTGTTCATACAAAATGTTAAAAGAGAAATAACAAAACACGCTTTTGAGTCAGTCTCTGCTGTAGTTGGTAACCAATTCATCTTATTGAAAACAGCATAGATACACACACTCGAACTTGTTCCGCTCAGTCATCTGCGCTCTCATTTCACAGATATCCGCGCATTCATGCCCAATCACAGACAGGACGATACTGTAGCATCAGGCCAATAACTCAGCAGCGATGATGGAAAGCCTCTTGGATTGTATGCAGCTGAATCATTAGCTCCCACTTTCCCTCAGTCTGGGGTAATGCATTTTTACCCCCTTAGGCTGGCAACCTGGAAATGCAAAATTGAATTTTATTGCTAATAAAAGCTCTGGGAAAAAGGGGAAAGACAGTTAGTCAATGCGGGAGAAAAAAGAACATCATTTTAATGGCGTTGTGATGGCTCATTTGCCGTATAATTAAGGGAGGATCTCTCAGAGAGCCTTCCATCAGATTGAATACACAAAGGAAACGCTTTAGGCGAAGACAGGTGGCATTTTTGTGACTTTGAAGGGCACTGCGGAAATGGGACGCTGCTCGCAGGCAGGTCCCAGACATAGAACGGGCATGTCCAGGATCTAATTTGGCTGTTAACGATATAACCCTGAGGTAAATTTTTAATTTTAAAAATCTGTTGCTTTTATGCACTCTGCATCTGTTAAATATTTAATACTATATATCCATTCTTTATATATTTACATAATTTTGTGCAGCTTTGTTTATTCTAAGCACTGTGCGAAGAGGCATTATTCAAATATTTGGGGTCACAGTGATATTTCTTTAATGTTTTTGAAAGAAGTCTCTTAAGCTCACCAAGGCTACATTTATTTGATTATAGAAAGCAATAGAAACAGTAATATTGTGAAATATTATTACAATTTAAAGTAACTGTTTTTCTATTTTAATATATATTTTAAAATGTAATTTATTCCTGATACAAAGTTGAATTTTCATCATATTTCAGTGTCTTTAGTGTCACGTGCATCCTACAGAAGTTATTCAGATATGCTGATTTGTAGTATTCTCGTAGCTTTATAACATTATGGTTGAACCACTGATGACAGATGGACTATTTTGACAATGTTTTTCATACTTTTCTGGGCCTTGACAGTGTTTCATTCAAAATACAATTTCATCCAATACAGACAATTTCATCCAAAATATCTTAAATTGTGTTCCAAAGATGAACCAAACTTTTAAGGGTTTGGAACGACATGGGGTTAAGTGATTAATGACTAAATTTCATTTTGGGGTGGAGTAACTCTAAATTGTAAGTGAAGTAAATGTGTTATGCAGTGAAGCTGTTTAAACAGCTGTGTACTATATTTCATCACATGATTTTTCTACTTGCACATAGAAAAGGAGATTTTTAGCTCATGAAATGTTGTAGTTACAGTATCTACCAGCAGGGGCGCACAATTGATGCTAACGAGGCTTCAGTACTTTTGCAGTTAGAAATAATAGATGGCATTACTTCCAGATCATTTGTTACATTGAAAGCACAAGGTCAGGTTAAGTGTACTGTATTGTGGCATACAGTATGCTGTGTTGTATACTGCACACTTTAGCAAATGTAGAAGGTCATGTGGGCATTACATGCATGCTGCACAGTATATATGTGCAATACACTGCAGAAAAAGCAAAACAAAAGTATGATGGTAGGCTATAAATAGAGTGTGAAAACAAGGCAAATTCATCATTAAATTTGAAGCCCTCCATACAAAGAATTTAAATTAACAAAGTACTTTTAATCTTGAATGAAAAACTCTTAATGCTGGCAAATATGGAGTTCAAGGCAGCTACAAATCCTCAGAGCGTGTCAACACGAGGGAGCGAAATGTTAAACTGATGAGACAGTTCCTGACAAGTCAATGTCTGACTATGAAATATTTAGTAGTTGTGTGCAACCGCAGGTCTTAAGCCATCCGAACTCTCATTTTGAGAGACACCCGATGAATACACTCTTCTGCTGTTTAATAATGATGAACATACGCAATGAATGTGCTTTTATACACGTTTAATTCTTAATTCGGCTGGATATGTGACGGAAGCTCTCTACTTTTCTGGATATGTCATGTTAGTAGCTAATGCCTGTTGAGTAGTTAAAGTTCAAATAGTTTTGAAATACACAGAAATGTTAAAAAATATAAAAGTTAGATTTGTATATGTATTTGTTACATGCATTCTTATTTATTCTTCTATATATTCTTTATGACTTTCCTCACATAATAGACATGAATACAATATTGCAAAATTTGGTAACACTTTATTTCGACTTTACATTACAGTAAGTAAATGACTTTGCAATTACATGTCAACTAGCAGTCAGTAGAGTATACTGTAAGTAGACTGTCTGCTTAATATCTTTTAATGCTTTATTTTTATGGGTCCACAACATACAACATACTGACTATGAGAAACTTTGCAAGTATATGTCAACTTATTCTACTAACTCTAAACCTACTACTCTGAGAGTTACAGTAGACATGTAGTTGCAAATGAATGAGAATTAGTTGACGAGTAGTTAAAAGTTACTAATAGTTAGTAGAATGTCTAAATAAACTCTAACCCAAAATGTAAACTCGAGTGGAAAATTTGTATGATGCGTTGTCGCACAAGCTAATCAGCGAAGAGCTTATTTAGACGCTAATGTATCCAGTTGTGTCAGAAAAAAGTTTATTCAGAGTTTATTCAGGAGAGTGATAAAAACAAAAAAAACACGAGTAATCAGGGGCAAAAACATGATGCGAATATGTGCTCTGCTTTTGCTGTGCACACACTTTTAGTTTCATGATTAATATATTTTAAAATAAAAGTTTATGGTTTTATAGGTTTTTCAGGGGAACATTTTATTGCTCAGAAGTATAGCATACAGAGCTGAAGAATGATTTTGTATTGTGTAGTTTAGATTAAATGAATTTGAGAAATGTTTGAGTTCATTTTGAGATCGTACTTTTGATCTCAGATTGTTTTGAAGGAGACATGACACTACTTTTTTTTTTTTTTTTATCAGAAAAACAATAATTTGTTCTCCATTTCATATTGTCATCTAGGAGTCATAAATGAAATATTTAATGGATCTCATTCATGATTTCACTCTCCCAGTGTGTTTTCAGTTAAGAGCCCTAGATCATTGAATGCATTTGCACATATATCGTATAAATGGTTTCCGAAAGGATGACAGTGCAAACTACCGCATTTGAGAGCAGAGTTTCTCCCTCTATCATTTTCTATCAGCTAGTAGGTGTCATTCTGGATTCCCAGTGTTTATATTTTATTTCTAGCTGTTCTTGTGAAAAACAGGCTGAGCTGTGACACCTGACATATGCCAGCAAGACGTGTCATTCCGAGCAAAGTCATGCAAAAGTCATGCACCCCACCTCCTCCTACAGAGAGCAGAGAAACTGGGTCTCCTCTGGCAGAATATGGATTATCCAGTCGCATGAGTTACATAATATATGCACCACGTTAAAAACTGACAGAATGATAAAATGCCAGCATGCCTTTAAGAAAAGCCTTTGTTGTTTATGTATTTTAGTGCGACTGCGATGCAAGCTATTTTTAAAATGCCTGAGAAATGTAGAACTGCTTCGGTCACACATTTACACGGCGTGGTTGATTTTAAGCATGTAGAACAAGGGACAAATCCATTGTTTTATCCCAAGGACACAAAATAAACTGTCAGGTTTATTTTCACCCAGACACAAAAGAACAATATTTCAGTTGTGTTTTCTGAAGAGACCCTTGTATCTCCAGAACTGATGCTTTTCACTAAACTGTAGAAAAGCAAGCTAGTATTGCACATCTACTCAGTGTTGTGTCTGTGAAGAAACTGAGCCGTATTGTCTGACCTACAGCTGACCACAGAGCGAGACAGTGTGACGCTCCCATTCAAACACTTAATCACAGGAGCTCAATATTGACAGTTGACAGCTCCACGGTGCCATTCAGCTATTTTTATCCAGAGTTCATCGAAATTTGAGAGGTCATTGAGTCTTGTGTTGGTCTGACTGCTACAGGTGGATATGGTGAGTGAAATCTTATCACTGTCATCATTAACGTCTAGTACATCAAGAAAAGAAGGTTAAAAAGCTAATGATGTGAAAAATGTTTTTTATAGTCTATGTGTGACCAAGCACAGTTCGTTTGCCACATCCAGTGAAAGATTATGTAATTGCTCGGAAAGTTTTAATGGGGATGTATAATGGAAACAGGATTAGCGCTTTTAAAGCAGAGTTTGATGTACTGTGTAGACATACTATAACTTTTTCAACGAAAATCTTCTCTTAAAGCTGTAAATGGAGCAATAGTAGTCATAGTTATGTAGTCATATATGCATAATATAACATAGTAACATGCAGGATTTGAAATCAGCGCTCGCTAACCTGCAAAATGCGGGTGAAAATCAGCTATGAAAAGTAACGATGTTAAATCACAAGCCAATTTGGCAGGTTACTTTTTGTGAATTATGTTCACTCATTCATTTCTTGGGCACGTAAATTTAAGCCAAATTTTCACAGATTTGGTGCAAATACTACACTCGTAAGTCATCACAAAATTTAGTGTGCAGGTTTCCTTTGCATTAAATCAATAATGAAGAGTTGAAAAAGACTGAAGATGTGCAACAAAATACAATAGAACCCACTGTGATTAGAGATGCTGTCTACACTGGATGTGGTGTGACATGACAAACTCCAGCCAATAAACTGATGCCTTGCCCTATTTAAGACTTACTGACACAAAGTTCAAATGATTTGCAATGCCTGCTTTGCCACATCCAGTGTGGACAGCCACAAACTATTGGCAAAAATAGGTATGACAAAAAATATGTAAATATGGGGGGTTAACATACAAATTTTGTATCCAAATTGGTCAGCCAAAACAAGTTAAATGTAAGTGAAATGTGAATTTATTTTTGCCAATTTCTACTTTTTATATCTTGCAATTCTGGCTTCTTTTCTGCCAATTTTGAGTTAATATCTCTCAATTCCCACATTAATCTCACAATTATGACTTTTAATATCTTAGTTAATTTCGTAGGGGACAGTTATGGCCTATTAGACAGAGAGTCGAACCTGTAACCCGAAGGTCACGGGTTCGAGTCCCGGGTCCGGCCTTCAATACCACGACTGAGGTGAGACCCTTGAGCAAGGCACAGATTTCCCCCAACTGCTTCCGGGCACCACAACATTGGCTGCCCACTGCTCCGGGTGTGTGTTCACGGTGTGTGTGCGCACTTTGGATGGGTTAAATGCAGAGCACACATTCCAAGTATTGGCCACCATACTTGGCAACAGGTCACTTGACTTTCACTAGTTAATATCTTGCGATTTTGATTTTATCTCACAATTCTAAGCTTATATCGGGCAATTCTGACTTTTTCTGAATTTTTAGTCACCTGACCTGATCATGCAACTGCGGAATTATGACAAAAAAAGTCCGAATTGCAAGATGCAATCTCAAAATTCAGAGAAAAAAAATTAGCACTTACAATCATGAGAAGCAAATCCTAAGTTGTGAGGTATGAACTCACAACTACTTTATATATATACATAAATATTATTATATATAAGGTACAGTAATTGCGAGTTTATATTTCACAATTAAGGGTTTGTTTCTTCTAATTGTGTGTGTGCGTGTGTGTGTGTTGAAGTGTGAGTAAAATATCTGTATGGCAGGTGTTTAGAAGGGAGGGGACGTAAAATGTTAGCCAGTAAGAACAGAGATCATTTACATAATTTACATCTCAGTAGTTACCATAGGCATGTTTAATTTAAGGAGTGAAAATGCTTGTGAAAAACAAAACAAAAAGAAAAAGCCTGTTTTTTGCTTCAAGAAACATTGCCTCATTAAAAATTGAATTTAGGAGATAAAATGCTACAGCAATGTAGAAAAGGGCCTGTTTAATAGTTTTACTGGTCTCTAGGTAGGAGCTACACCACAGGGCCTGTTACTATATGGACTGTGGGTTGCTAACAAGCAATACTCTGAGATTAAATTAACGTGAGAGATGAGCATAGGAATTATTGCTGAATGTACACTTTCTTTTTTTTTTTAAACGAGCCTAGCAAGCAAACGATTCATTTTAATTTCTCTGTCCTGTCCTCCAGTTGCAGCTCGAGCCACTCTTCGGCTGTTTATTTGGATGAAAGTGTTGTTTGTCTACTCAAGATAATGGCCAGTTGATGACCCTCTTTAGATGACAGCCCATCCTCAGTTATCTGTAATCATGATTAAATGCTCAGAGAAACAAGTTGCCTTCAAGGAGTGGCGACTTCTGTCTTATTGAAAGATTTTTCCATTGTAATGAACGGCGTGCAAATACAGCTCCAGCACAAACATGTGCGTGTTTATATATTGGGTGAGAAAAGCCAGAATGAATGACAGCGCTTTGTGCGCCGAGCCAATTTTCAATTTGCTTCCAACGTGCAACTATTTAAACTCGCAGATGTTTTTACTCCAGACTGCATTTCGAATCACTTTGCCACCCCAAACTGAATTAGCATGTTTATCCGCCAGTCCAGGATCTCATTAAGTTAGGCACCTAAAAGATGCCACTGTCAGTCTCGCTGAAGTTGGGGGATTTCCAGCGCACGTCTTGACTCACAAAAAATAAATTGTTTACATTGTGATGAAAGCTGCGCGTCTGGCACGCCGCTCAATGTATTTTTCATGGGAACGCAGGCGTAGAGGAACGTTTTTATTTTGACAGATCTGTCCACAGGGTTAGATATCTGAAACTGAATGTGTCTTTGTAGTGGAGTAAATATGCTGGATCCGAGGTATCTGAAAGGTATTGCTCATCACCCTGCTGTGGTTTATGTACTAATATAGTGTGACATTAGAAATGAACACATTGGATTTGAATCCTAAAATCAAAACTCCTCATATGCCTCAAAAGCCACTTTTTGCATTTGAGGGGCTCTAGACAGAATCTGCTAGTGATTTGAGTAGAAATATGCTCTGTATTATGTAAAGAAAAAGTGTTTAAAAGAGATTAAGAGTACTAGATTACTGATATCTCAAAACATAAACAAATGTATTAATTAAATTGTAAAATCCATATACGTTAGCTTTATATGCTAATGCCATCTTGTTAATGTTAGCTCAAACAAGACAAGAAAAGACAAGAATATTCCAAATAATTTGGAAAAAGGATAAAATTACATATTAATAAAATATAAATATTAGGTGCATTTATTTGAAATAAATAAATTAATAAATAGAAAAACCAAATATATTAAAAATATGAAGAAATGTTATATAAGTGTAGAAATAATACTAAAATGACACTGTGCTAGTGTTATATGCAAGTTAACAAAACATTAAAAATGTATATTCTTTTCTTATAAATTAATATGAATAAATAAATAAATAAATAAAATACAAATATTAATATAAATTATTTAAATATATTAATACAATATACATATTAGGTAAACACATAAAATAAAATAAAAGAAAGCAGAAAACAATTTAATTGTAAATGGCCAGTAAGGGTTATTTTCATTTACTGAAATAAAACCAAAGCATTTTTTTTTAATTGTAATAAAGATTAAATAAAATAAAAATTGATATATGAGATTAAAAACTTGTTAATGTTAGCTGCCAAAGCAACATTTTGTATTTCTTTTTAGTTTAAGTGAAAGCCCTACAAGTACTAACTGGAAATAGAATAAATAAACACTAAAACTAAAAGTTAAATAAAGTAATGATATTTAAAAAATGAATAAAAATGATAAAACCACATAACAAAAGTACTAAAACTTATCCAAAATTTAAATGAAACCTGAAAGTATAATAAAAAGCTAAGTCAAATTATTACTAAAAACTATAATCATGCATAAATAATAACTCAGCTAACAGTAGAAAGACGTATTAATGGTTTATGGCTCAGATTCTGCAGAGATGCAGATTGCATATAATAGACTCTCTTAGGTACAATACTAGACTCTGTGTACTAAAACTATTAGTTATGACTATGCTGACTGTAGATGAAGCTTTGGGAACAGTTATGAATATAAAATGATTATACTTGTGTTTGTGTTTATTTTGGCTCATAATCCAGGTGGAGCATGTGGGCTTGTGAGAAATGGGCTGGAAAATCATAATAGCTAGCAAGAGAAGTGCATTGCATGGGTGGGAGGAGGAGGAAGGGAGAGAGAGAGAGAGACTTGGAAAGTGTTATCATACATATTCAGACTATTAATATGATTGATATAGTAATCAGATCGGGTTAAGTGTTTTGGAGCTGAAACCTCACTCACTCAGTTTGAGCAGTGTTTACAGTGCCGTCATTGAAAATCCATCGTTTAAATACAGTAGTTTCAGCTCTGAAACACAATGTACAGACTTGCAGTGGTACAAGAGCAGATGCTTCTAGCTACTGAGCTCAATTTCTGCTGGTTTTTAAATGCATCATAATTCTATAGAAAGTAATACTTATATTTAGCAAGGACACATTAAATTGATCTAAAGTGACAGTAGAGATGTATAATGTTATAAAAGATTTGGATTTCAAATAAATGCTGTTCTTTTACACTTTCTTGTCATCAAATCAATTCTAGAGAAATCAAGGCTCTGTTCTTTTCCTTTACATTGATAGTAATAATACGTTTGTTGAGCAGCAAATGATAATGATAAGGATCATGTGACATTCTGATGTAATTATGCTGGAAATTCAGGAATACATATAATAGACAATGGTTATTCTTATTTCATAATATTTTTTATTCATATAAATGCAGCCTTGGTGAATATAAGAGATTTATTTCAAAAATATACTTGCAATATAATTATGGTTTTCCATTGGTCAGAAATATGTGTACAGTTAAATAGGAAATGAGGGAAATTTCATACTTTTAGTTCTCTAAGCTGCTTTTAGAAAAAAAAACGTATTTTTACTTTTGTATAATGGGAATGTGTTGGCCAAGCATTTATGTTTGCATTTGTGAACTTGCATAAAGTATGTTTCTGGCTTCAATAGTAAAACAAAGTGTCTGTGTGCGTTTCTTTATTTATTTTTTCCGCAACCTGCTCGATTCTCTGTTATTCATGAACCATCTGGCAAACTTAGAGCATGTGGTACAGACGGCAGACACAAATAAGTCCTGATCTGCTTCACTTTGCTCCAGCGTCAATAAAATCATCTGCATTCCACAGCTCATGCTCAGTGTTACTGCAGAAAGCTTGGGCATCTGTTCTCCTTGAGCATCCATCTTCTCGTTTCTGTCCCAACACCTTTCATCTCTGTTACCTTTCCTGTTGCTTCTTTACCCTCGCCCAATATCTTTTCCAAATGTCCGCTCCTTTATCTTTTTCTGGTGTCCTAATCCTTTATGTCCAGAGGATGTGTGGTAAATACTGATGTTTAGGGACATTATATAGTTCTTTGTGATTCTTTAATATTGTAAATATGTTTTCTGTCCTGGCTTACTTGGTGCCCCAATAATTAATTAATTCATTCACAATAGTATTTGTAGCTGTAGTTGCAGAAATTCGACCGTAATAAAATATGGTAACAACATTTTGTTAAATACTGTAATTTCATTAACTGATATAATGTTAATACCAACCTATTAAAGTACTGACTTGTGTTTTGTATCTTTAAAAAACACTGATAAGCACCAAATGCAGGTGGTGATGAGAAAGTCACATGATGAACCAAAGCCCATTACAAGCAGCTTTTAAATATGAACATATATAGAAGATGCTCAGTGTCATTCACACAAACACTAAACACCATTATGGTGAGACTCATTAAACTGAAATATGCAATAAACATTCATTTAACAACATTGCATGTAACATACTGTACAACCCTAATAAACATTAAGAAAAAAAAAAAAAAAAGAAGAAACATAGTTATTTCAAAGAAAAAACATCAAATTCAAACAAAATTTAAAATGCAATGCAGGGAATTCTGGGTATGTGAGTTTATGTTTTTTTCCCTGTAAATTGTACAGAATTTACTGTTTTTAGCATGAAAGGGGTGTGGGCTCAAATCCCAAACTAGTTGTAGTTTTTTGTTTTTTTATTTAAATAAAATCTGACTTGAGAACCAGTGATCATGCATTTGACCTTGGTCTTTGTTTCATGGGAAAGCAGTCAAATGAGCTTGAAGCATCTGCTTTTTAGGCTTTTCTTTACATTACTCAACAACAACAAAAAACAGACAACAACAAAAATGGCTCAGAAAAATTCTCTTTTTAGTCTCTGTGGCTTTCTTGCACCAGACTTACGAGTGCTATGACCCATGCAATAGTCACTTAAGAGAAGTCACAACAGGAACAGAAAACTGTGCAAATGGATTCAAAGCAATAAGAAAAGGGGAAAGCAGACAAAACAGGTAAAATTATATTATGGATTTTGCTGCAGGGTGAACAAAGACAGAAGCAATTAGCAAAGACACCAAGAGGAACTGAGAGATAGAGCCTGATATCAGCTACAACACCTACATCTACACCAACACAGCTGCTGCTGCTGTTCTCCATCAGATGTAGAGGATCTGATGAACTCATGCCCGTCCGTGTTTACAGGTCAATAATGCCTACTGGGTGTTTAGAAACCGGTCCATCCAGTCAAAGTGAGGAGAAAGCTGGACAGGTGCTATTATTCCTGAATGCTTCATCAGACCAGTGCTGTTTCTAGCTGTGTGTGTTGCTTAAAGCTCTGCATCTGATCTGAACAGTTTGTTTTGTCGTTGTGTCGCATGCAATAGAGTGCTGCAGTGGTGATGTATTTTTTTTAGGCTAACTGTGAAGTTAGCATCACCCAGGTTCCCTTGACCAAAACCCATTGGCTTTTGGATTATTGAAAAACAAACAAACAAACAAACAAAACTACACGTTAACTTAAGCATTTTTTTTATGAATTTTGAAGCCTAAATACAGATGCCATTAGTAAAGAGCCAAAGTTATAAACAAAGTACACCATAGTTGTTTGACTTCAATGTCAAAATTACTATGTTGCTGACAACTTTTTCAGTCTTTATTTATTAATATTATGCATTTTCTTCGTACCCCATTGTTATGCATGCTTTAACATGTAAACTTCACTTTAAACATGTATATGGGAAAAACATAATTAAAAAAAACAGCAATTTAGCAAGTTTGGTACTTCATGAGATGATTTGTAAAAGTCGTAAAAACAAAATCCATGTATTCACTCGTCTCCAAAATTAGTAACTTGACTGAAATGTGCTGTCTAGTGCTGTACGTCAACAATTATCCTACAGTTATATAACAAAAATAGATATAGTCTTGATCACTTTTTTTTTCTCTTTTTACATCTAAACTTGGCACTCAATATTAATTGGTACTTTAATTCTGCGGTTAATTGGCCTTCAGAAAGCTCACAACGAAGCGGAACCAGTGGGTGCTAAAGAGGCTGGAAATGTGCTGAATTTTTATATTTAGCTCCGTGATTAAGATGTTGGCACTGTCGCTTATTTGTTTATTTGGAGGTAATGAGTCTAATTAATGTCAACTATACAGAAATGAGTAATGCAGTAAATTCATGTAATGCAGAAAATGGTGCTGACGGCAATTGAATTGGCAGCAACTCAAATGCCTGCAAAACCTGTCAATGCAGTCCTAGTGCAGCTGGTTGCCAAAGCATTTTTATACAGTTTGCTAAGATGTTTAGGCTGGTTGTCATGGCGTTGCTAGGGTGAATGCTTACCCGCCCACAAGTCACATGTTCTTTCACACAATGGTAATTATTTTCTTGTTTTGGATTTAAATGCGTTCAATTTAAATGCAAAATGAAGGTGCATAAGAAGCAAAACTGCATATGATATAAATTGTGTTTTCGGAGAATATAACTTGAAATCAGTTTTACCATTGGTGTTTTTATGCATTAATCTCACAACATTTTGTTTAAGCTTACATCATAACAAACCAAGCTTAAAATATAAAATTTTTTTGAAGAAAAATCTCACAATTATTAAAAAAAAAAAAAAAAAAAGTAAAAGTAAAGTACAGCTTGTATGTATAATTAGTATTTACATAATTAGTATTTAGGTAACATTTTACAATAAGGATCATTAGTTAACAACATTAATTAACATGGACTAAGAACAATAGTTCTACAGCATTTATTAATCTTAGTTAATGCTATTTTCAGCATTGACTAATGCATTATTAAAATTACAAGTTGTGTATGTTAACGTTAGTTAATGCACTGTGAACAATGAATGACTGCATTGTTAACAAAGATGAATAAATGGTGTAATAAATGTATTGTTCATTGTTCATGTTAGTTAATACATCAATTAATGTTAACAAACTACAAAAGTGTTACCAGTTTTTACTAGTATTTATAGGAACAGTTCACCCAGAAATGAAAAACTACTCATCTTAGCTTTAAGTTGAGTTTCTTTCTGCTGAACACAAAAGAGGAACTCAACTAAACAACTGATTTACATACTATATTCCATATTATTTATTATCATTTAGTTACCAGCATTCTTCAAAATGTCTTCTTTTGTGTAGCAGAAGAAAGAAACTCAACTTGAGTAAATGATGACACAATTTAAATTTTAAGGTGAACTATCCCTTTAAGTATTATTGATAGTCTTTGTTAATGTATATACTGTACATAAAATTTGCAGTTAGGAGTTTGTTTAAATCCATCCACTGCATGTCCAAATCACCCCTGTTAGTCTCAAGACAGTGGCTGCTAATACTTGTCAAACCCACTTGTACGGTTGAGATAAAAATGGTGCAAATGTCATTACATGCTCTCCATATGCTGGAGACATATGCAAATGTGCTAAGTCAGGGATTGCCACTCGTCCCCACTGCCTCTCTCTCTCTCTCTTTGTGCACACAATTATCTCAAGTCCTTGTTCAGTATTCTGTCTCCTTTTGTTTTCCATACAAATAATTCAATTAGACAGCAGAGAAGTATCCTTGATTTCGCCTCCCTGTTTATCAATGGTTTATTCACTCTCCCGTGGTGTCTTTTATATCAGGATGAGAGCTTTTCACACAAGTGGAGAGACAAGCAGCAATCAGTGCATTTTATGCAAAGCTGAAAACACCATTCGGCTTGTCAGGTTTGCAAGAGGGTGGTCCTCAGCACGTCTAACGGCGCACTGCTAATAAGCTCGTCATCTGAGAATGCAGCTTGGCTTCACTGCAAAATGAGTAAGCGGTCGGCTGGAGCTCCGCTGCTATTATGAGGGATTCTCTTGAGTTTAGAAAAATACCAGAGGTAATGCAAAACTAATAGGTGGGTAAACAGTTTGAGAATGCCGCTGTATAGATTGTGGGCTGCAATGCAATAACTTTTTATAAAACGGGCTGTTGTTTCGATGGCACGACAGGATACGGGCATCCCCTTGACAGGAAAGGAGAAAAAGAGAAATATGAAAAGGCAAAGCGGGGCTCCTTACTGGGATTAGAGAAAGGAGAGGCATGACCGGCATACTGATGGAGACGAGGTAGAAAAACATTGAGTGCTCATATGTAGTCGGTGTCTGCCAAATGGCCTTTACAGTGAAGGGTGCCCGGCAATAAAGGACACGGCTGTGTGACTGTCCAGGGGACGAGACAATGCGCCAAAATAATTGGAGGATGGCGTATGACATTTTGAGTAGCTTTACTCAGCACTAAACAGATGAAAGACACAAGGAACCGCAAGGTTAGCACGGTCGGCCACGGATGAAAAAAAAAAAGGGAGCTTTGAAAGCGGGGCTCCGCCGTGCATTGTGTGGGTGGGGATAGTCCACTAATGACTAGAAGATAAAACAGGAGGTCTGCTAGATTCATGAAGCCTAACGTTTCAAAGCAGGGCGATGGAATATTTTTATCGGCAGAGAGGGTGAAAGAGAAGCGCTGTGAAGCAGAAAGACAGAGAGGAAGGCTGACAGCTCACTGGTGGAAGATGACAGGAGCGGCAGAGGGAGAGGGAGGATATTTGAGGGAAAGTGTAACACAGGGATGCTGTCAAGCCTCAAGCAAGCTCCATTTAACAAGCTGCAAGATTGAGGGACGGAGAAGAATTCAGGGAGCCGCGCAGGAGCGTCCATGGCCTCCTCTGCGTGCACGTGAAAATCTTGCACGAGTCTGATTATGTGAACGTGATGCTTGATGAAATCAGTTTGTACTTCATTTGAATGGATGGATAGAGGGATATTTAAAGTATAGTAGGGGTGTAACGATTCCCTCATTTTCTCAGTGCATCGATTACATACCCTGACAATGCATATGTGTTTATTTTGAAACATGGATTTGTGAATTGTGAATCATTGATTTCAGACAGTAATAAATTTAAAAGGCTAAGAATTGAATGAATTGGGAATTATGTAGCGATTCAGTGCTTTAAAATTTTTGTACATTAAGGGCCAGATTTACTTGTCTTTTGGTGTTAAAATAGTATCTGTCAGGATTTACTAAAGATGTGCAGTAAAGAATTAGCACTGAAAAAGCATGGAAACAGTTATTTTTTTGTGTCTGATCGTAGCTTTGAATATGCATTTGTATGCGTTTACCTTTCAGATGCTAAATTTATCAGAGAAGAGTATTAGGTAACACTTTAGGTTCGATAGTCCACTTTAGACATTCTACTTACAGTAAGTAAATTTGCAACTACATGTCAACTAGCAGTCATTAGCGTATTAGTAGACTGTGCAACCGAGTATTAAAATGAATTATGCAATGTGATTTACTAACATTTGTGCTCACAAAAATACTTGTAGTAGTGCCATTATGTAACGCCCAAAAATATACGTCTTAAAACAGGTGGTAATTTGCACTTCTCTTGATAGATATTATATTCTCAGACTGCTTCTAGAGCAGAAGTATCAGATGTTGATGATTGTTGACATGTTAAACCCGAATTGTCCAGAGATGAATGTTTCTCTGCATCAGTCTCTCGGGGATAGAGATAGAGATCTCATAGATGGCCATGTTTTATTGTCTGATCTCCTAAATAATGGCTGGCATCAAGAATGACTGAATAAAAACAGTATTTCTTATCTGTGCGCCTTCCCCAGATAAACCCACCCTCAAACACATCTGTTCCACATCCACACACAGACCACTGGGTTTCAGATCAGAGATGAGAGGAGGCCATCTTATCTGTGACACTCCAGAACCACTTCAAGCATGTTCGCACTCGCTACACTCCCATGGGGCTCAGATCCAACATCCTGAGTCCGTCCCCTGGCCCCCTCTCACCCAACCAGGCATCGAACACCCACAGCACACTTATCTTCCTCTGGACAGACTAAATGTCAACCCTCAACACCATGCTGGAATGCGATTAGCTACATCGTTGCTATTAGCACAAGCTAATTTTGTTCAAGCCTCCCTCCAATGTTTCATTTACCGGTTCTCTCAATTGGCTGGATTTTCTCGCTTGCGTTGGCTGATGGATGGGAATGGATCCCGCGGCACAAATTTTTGCCGAAAGCATTTACACATGCAGGCACAAGTACAGACAGGTCGTGCACTCTCAGGCAGGCAGCCATTTTAGAGCTGTTTAATGTATAGAGGAGCACATTTGGTTGCTGTGTCTGAATTAAATACATGCTGTTTTTAGTTAACTCATTTGATACGGCTTATTTTAGACTTACATTTGTATTTTTGTAGGTGAAAAACATTCCTTGAGAGATTTACTGTACACTTTCCTTCCTTTACAGTGTGCCCTCCCCTTTTTTAAGTATTGTAAAATACATGTGATTATTAAAAAAGATGGGTTGTTAAATAAATATAAATCAAATGTATTATAATGAACTTAAATGTGCTTTGATTAATTATTTATTAAGAAAATCTGCATTTTATATTGCAAACATGAAATCACGTCTTTCCTGCCAAACGAAGCAGCTGCTGTCTTGACCTTGAACTGACCACTTGGCTTTTTTGTCTCTTCTCAACAGGTGGTCACCTCCTCTGCCTGGTGTTGTGGCTTAACCTGGTGCCAGTGATGAATGGATGCCCAGCGAAGTGCGTGTGCTACAGCGAGCCTAGGCCAACCGTGGCCTGTCAACAGCAGGGTCTGTTCTCCATTCCCACCGAGATCCCCGTCCGTAGCCAGCGAATATTCCTCCAGAGCAACAAACTGACAGTGGTCCGATCTACCAGCTTTAGTTCAGTACATAACCTCACCGTCCTGTGGATGTACTCAAATAACATCAGCCATATCGAGGCGGGGGCCTTCTACGGGCTGGAGAGACTGGAAGAATTAGACATCGGCGATAACAGCAACCTTCGCATCATCAGTCCTACTGCGTTTCGGGGCCTGACCAAGCTGCATACCCTTCACCTGCACAGGTGCGGGCTGTCCGAGCTCCCGGTGGGAGTTTTCCGAGGACTCTTCTCGCTTCAGTATCTCTACCTGCAGGATAATAACCTTCTGGCACTGCACGAAGACACTTTCCTGGACCTGGCCAACCTTACCTACCTATTCTTGCATAACAACAAGATCAAGGTGGTGACCGATCACATGCTGCGCGGTCTCATCAACCTTGACCGTTTGCTCCTGCACCAGAACCGCATTGTGCACGTGCAGCAGCGGGCTTTCAATGACCTGGGCAAGCTGACCACCTTGTTTCTCTTTTTCAACAACCTCACCATGCTGACGGGAGAGGCCATGAACCCTCTGGTGTCCCTCCAGTACCTGAGGCTCAATGGAAACCAGTGGATTTGCGACTGTCGCGCCAGGCCACTGTGGGACTGGTTCAAACGCTTCAAAGGGTCCAGCTCCGAGTTGGAGTGCCACCTTCCTCCTTCTCTAACTGGAAAGGACCTTAAGCGACTGAAGAGTGACGATTTGGATGGATGCGTAGACTCTCCGTCGCAGGTTCAGACCAGCATCTTCAACACCAAGACACGCTCTGGAAAGTTCCTGTCACTTGACGATCCTCTTGTTGAAAGCATTCCCAGGTGCTGTCTTTCGGATAATGACAAATCCTCCATTATCTCCAGTAAGTCCCTCCCGGATCCTTCATCCTACAACAGCCGGCAGATCACCAATAATCCCCTGAAAGAGAAGGAGAACATCTCCAAGACCAAGTTTCGGGAGATGGAGCGAACGAAAAACGACACACGCAATAAGCAGAGTCTCAACGACGGTCCTTTGGGAACCATGTCCAACAATCTTGACCAGACCATGGACAAAATCAACCCAGATCTTCTGGACAATCTGGAACCTTCTACAGCGCCAACCAGAAAGAAAAAAAAGTGCTCCAAAAAACCCAAATCAGACCAGTATTGTCTAAAGGCTCACGCGTCCACCGCTCAAGTATTGGCCATTCTCTTTCTCCCCTTGTTCTGGTTGTCTCTGGCGTTGTCCTAGTTCCTACTCTCATCCATCAGTTTGCTCTTGACAATGACACAAAATACCTGCAGTAGCCTACGTGGACAGGCAAAAGACGAAAAGGGGGTTTACGACGTTGCCCCGCATGGTTGAGAATAAGTTGTAATGCTAAAGACGCATTAAAAGAAATGGATGCCTTTACAGAATACATGAGATCTAATGTATATAAAACTCGGTGCCCAAATGTTTGTTCTATGTACTTTTAATGTGCTGTGTTTAAGCAACACTGCGGAGAGTTCCCTATTCCCACATCACCTCCAAAAAAGTTGATGAGAAAGTGACTATTGTAGATGAACCACAAAAAAAAAAAGAGAAAAAAAATCCTTAAACCATGACTAAACTAAACCAGAGCGCCGAAAGCACCCAGGAATGTTGCCGATGAGAAACCGAAGGGAAGTGACATGATTTTTTCCCCCCCGATATATATATTTTTTTTCTTTTAAAAGTGATACATTTGTTCTATGCTGTTTTTTATGTTTCTAAGTATTTCAGTAAAGACAAATGTTAAACTCTCCCCAAATATGTGCTATGTTCTGTTTGCGTCATGACACACACTGCAGGTGGCATCTTGGGAAGGAATGCTGTCTATTTGTTCACTGAAATTGCGATGGAATCATAGATATGCATTTTATTTTGCTGGTGTACAAGCATAAATATATGACAAATAAAATATCTCATTTTTTACAGTTGGCTTCTCATGTGACTGAAGAACCTAGCATATACTATATTTCATAGTAAATTGTAGTTATATTGCAAACAAAAGGTAACTATCCTTTTTTTAAGCAAATTTAAAGACTAAATGATACCCGAAGGACCCGGATATCCATTTTGTGTATATTCCATTAGGACTGAAACCTCAAAGGCACACATTTCTGCTCATTAATGAACTTTAACATAATCACTAATGATTCATCCATGTGTGAAGCTCAGAAATTCACAACTTGAAGCTTGCCAAAACAACCAGACATACTTTCATAACCAAATTAATGAATGTGACACTGACTGAATTTGAGAGTACTTCTCGTAGTATAGGTTTTTTCTACTTGGCTTTCACCATTAAGGGCATGAAATATTATGACATTTCTGAAGTATTTGTGTGTGGTATAAGGAAAAGCTGATGAACAACTATGAAAAAAAGCATGTCAGCAGCAGTAAAAGCTACATTCCTGGGCTACGCTTGCCAGTGACAATGCCACTTAAAATACAATAATGCAGTTCATTAATATTCTATTAATAGCACAACATTTATAGACGGTTTCATTGACAACAACATAAACAAACGTTACTGCACATGCATGCTTTTGTGGCCCTAACTTCCGGTAGACATCCAAATAGAATCAATAACAACAGCCTTCTAGAGTAGATTATTTTTTTTGATAACAAGCTAAATATGTTCGCTGCGTAATTCAGATGGATTTATTAAAAATGCAAACTCATTTCTGCCAGCAGGAGGTGCTTTAAGCACGAGAAACGAGAGGTTTCCCCGGTAACAGATGTAGACAAAGCAGCTCTGAGCTTACAAACGCTGCCTTATGTGCAGGATGAAATGAAAATGACAATTTCCTTCAGAAATACAGTGATATAAAAACACTCATGCCTTGGTTTGATTCTTAAACATGCATTATGTGGTTGTAGCCCGCGGCGCTAACCAGACCGATAAACAAACACAGACCGGAAGTTAACTTAGGTCCAGGCACGTGCGCCCGATGAAACGTCTATAAGAGATCATAACTAGTGATTTATTTGTATTATTATTCAATCAATGCTTTTATTGTGTATATTCATATTTTGCAATTATCCATTTAGCACACACTTCTATCCAAAGTGACCTACAAAAGAGGAACAAATTCAGAATGAATGGAAAAACTCATCCTAATTTGTATTAAAAGAGCATACTAAAACTTGTTATACCAATGAACTATAAAAAAATAAATTAAAAAAATACTGAGAAAATCGCCTTTAAGGTTGTCTAAATTAAGTTCCTGGCAATGCATATTTCTAATCAAAAAATAAGTTTTTATATATTTATGGTAAGACATTTACAAAATATCTTCATGGAACATGATCTTTGCTTAACATTCTAATGTTTTGTGCATAAAAATGATTATAATAATACTTTTCACCTACAGTATACAATGTTTTGTTAACTATTGCTACCAATTGTTTTTCTGATTTTTTTGTCACAAATATAGCTCAGGTTGGCTGGTACTTTATCATGTTTTGTTAAACATTTGTTGACATCTTTAAGTAGCTCCTAAACATGGATCACAAATTTATTAAAATCCTTGCACTATTTATTCCCAATTTATTAACATGAATGGACAACCTCTAATCTGTAGTACACACTCAAGTATGGGTCATAGACTATCACACTGTAGGAATCCGTGTTCTGTCCTCTCCCATAAACAGATGGCGGCCGTGCTGGGATTGTTTGCGGATGATGACCCATTGCTTTGTCAAATTTGGCTGGTGCTCAAGTTCTCGTCCGCTGCCTTCAACTACTCGTGCGCTGCAGGAGCCTGGCAGAAGAGAGCGAAGCACACTTCAGTAGGGAGAGGTTTAGCCAGCAGTCGTATGTTAAACTAAACACAGTCCTGTCAGCTCGCTTACACCCCGTCTACACGGCTAGCGACAAAGTAAAACTAGAACGACCACGGTCTAATCTATGAAGCTGTAACACGCACAATAATCCTGCAATGATGAACAAGCTTTGTTGGTAATAATGAGAATGCTGCTGAATTTCTGTTGCAATGAAGATGGTGTGTAATTATGAGAACTAACATTTGAGGTTTAAAAGGTCAACAATATTCTTAATCCATTTTAAAGAAAATAAAAAAGTACTAGATTTTATTCACTGGGAATTGAATGGCTCAATAAAGGTGGATAAGAGGATGGCCTAACTAAACAATAGGCCAATAAGAGGATGGATGGCCTACTGTACCTAAAGCAACAGCTATGACTTGAAAGTGGAAAGGTGACATCAGATATACATATATACATACATAATGCATGTATGCATGCCTTTACACACACACACACACACACACACACACACCACAATAATTGCTAATTCAACACAATTTTAAAAAATGCAGTATAGTTTTAATTGTATTAATATATTAATTTTATTTGCAGTACTATTTTTTTTGCATTTATTTTAATATTTTCATTGTTTTATTTCAATTTTTTCTTTGTTAGTTTTTTTATATTTTAATAGTTTTTTTATATATTCCATTTTATTGTGTTTTTCTTTTATTTCAGTTAGTTACCATTGACATTTCTAATTTTCATATAAAATTCCTCATTGAATATATATTAATATATAGATAGATAGATAGATAGAATATTTGTTCTATCTATATTTATTTTCATTTTACACTAATTTAAAAAGTAAGTATATAAAAGCAAACTTGTGTTATGTTTTAACTAAAATGCAACATTATACGCAACACATGCAACATTCACATTTAGAGTAAATTGAAAAACGTATTCAGATTTTTGTTTAGAGAAAATCCAGACCAAGGATGTACAGGACAGTGAATTATTGGGATAATACATTTAGTACTGTACTACTGAATGCTAGATAATAATGTTAAAACAGTCAACGTATTAATGTTAAAGTGAACCGTCACATGATACACTGCACATTGTGCATCCACTCAGACAGCATTATCTGAAACTCAATCCTAAAACGTTGATATTTAAGAGACGATACAGTGCTTTCTCTTAACCTAAACAACATAAGAACCCCATGAGGCAAACTCCACAGGTTAAAGCAAAAACACACAGTCTTAAGATGTCTTGAAAACGCATCGACTTGCATTGAGTGAGGGCTGTCTGGGGACCAGTCTGAGGCCTCGTTTGATGTGTTTCCTCTATCCTTTTTAAGTGTAAAGGTCACTGGTTTTGCAGTCACCTGTTCAGGCCGACTGACATTCAAAGTTTTTCATAGCTTGTGGCTTTAAATAAAATCCCGGAGTAAAATCCATCCATCCCTTATCAAAAAAAAAGGCCCTGCACAGTCTACAGAGAATTCACATTTTCCTGCAAGATTTCTGGGTCTTCAGAAATGACATCAAAGTCCACATTTAACTTTTATCGGTGCAGGAAAAACGATGGGCTGGAATATTGTGTGTGAGGCTTATGGTGGCCGTCTACACGCCGTGATAAGGAGGAAAGTGGTAAGTGATGACACTGAGGAGGGGGAAGTGTCGCTGTCATAATGTGCAGTGGTAATTATCAGTCTTACTCTCTCCGGGCGCCGAGCCGAGCTCTTCGACATGCCGAGGAGCCGCTGTATTTACATCATCTGCCCCAGGCATCTGCCGCAGCCTGGCGAGAGTATGAAATTGAGTTTATTTACGCCACCCACTCTTAGTACCGCACAATATCACTCATCACGATTCTCTGCAGGAAAATCACACACGCGGCGGGCCATTGAGAGTCCAACAATCAGACGTTCTTTATGTGTTTAGATTAGATTGTGGTGTAAATGATGGTCGTTTGATGTCTTTTAATCAACTTGTGCTGTTAACCTGCAGCCTGCTTCTGAACACAGGAATGGAGATGGCTGTAGAGCGTGAAGCCTTTGGATCACAGGCGTCATTGTGGTCTCTTTTGGAAGAAGACTTTTGAGAGTTTGTTATGCATTAAAGTTATACAAGAAAAAATATCTTATTGGTAGTTTATTTGCATTATATTGAGCTCCTAAGTGGACATGAGGATGGACAAAAATGCAATAGGAGGAAAAATATGTTTTCCCCAAGAAACCATTTTGCATGTACAGTAAAAGTTAAAGAAACTTTTCATTCTTTGCAATTTTCCACAAAAATGTCCCACAAAAATGTAGCATTTTTTCATCCCACGTCACACAAGTTTTTCTAGCAAACGGTTTCAAAGTCTGACCATGTTGATAAGAATGATTATTAGAGATTTAAAGATAATAAAGATTATAAGATGTGTGTTGTGACAAAAATAAAAATAAATAAATAAAAGTAATAATAATAATAATAATAAATAATCAAAGTCTGATAAAATGTTTAATATTCCAATAAAGAACGACTCATTTTCACATGATGTGTTACATTTAAAGGTGTCATCGGATGCAAAATTTTAATTTACAAGTTGTTTGAACATAAATGTGTGTTGGACGTGTGTGAACACATCCATTCTATCCTGATAAAAAACCCACCCAGTGTTTTTAATCCCTATTTTAAAAATTCCCTTTCTTAAATCAGGCTGTTCTCAGATTACTGTCAGAATTACGTAGTTCTGTACAGGCCCCTCTCCCTGAGTGAGCCGTCATCAATCCACTATTGTGTTAACTCGGTGCATAGGAAGACAAGATGTCTCTGATTAAGCGATTAGGTGTTTTGTTGTTGGAATTAATAATGAATATAGCAGTCATCATTTACTCCCGACATCTACGCAGAGGATTAACGTTATTTTCAATTTAGAAAGGAACGCACGGATCCTGCATCTATGTTCGCAGGAATCATTCGTGATCCAGCATTATTTATGGAAGAAGTGATTATGTTTTTCAAATTGCCTTTCCGTGGTTGAAGTTTTCAGTCTGCTCATCACTCCACGGGAGAAAGGGGTGGGGTCAGCAGAGCTCATTACCATTTAAAGCAACACTATACAACAAATGTGCCTCTATATGGAACAGCACATTTTTGCATCGTAATTTGGGTTTCATGTTGCTCAGTTGGTACCGCATTGCGTTGGCCTCAACTTGGTCTCAGACTTCAGGGGCCTCATTTGCGCAGAAACCATCCTAAATTTGATCTTACGATCATTTCTTCAATATGCGTACGTGCGATTCATAGAAAGAATGTACGAACGGAAAACGCGTGTACGCCTCTCTTTCAGATGTGTAATCTATGAATTGCAAATGACCTTGAACTTGCGCACAAATAAATGGTTTCAGCTCTCTGTCTTGAAAATGACTCTGAACGTATGCATGCTTTATAAATGAGGCCCCTGGATCCTGCTGTACAGTTCTACTTATACATGTACGTCTACCTGCTTAAGCCACTGACAACAAGCTGTGTCTGTATATTTGCAGGCGGCAATCATCCACTGTAGATAATCTGCACAAATTAAGAAAAGATCTTGTGGAAAATCCAGAGTTTATCTCACAGCGAACGAGGGGATTAAACGCGGCAGCTTTGCAAATCCCAGCAGCTAGCCATTGTTTTCGATTAACCTTCACCAACAGAATAGCTTGAAGGAACGCTTAAAAGACACTGATCTGCAGCCGAGGTCAAGAGACAGGAAATAAGTGAACAGTTCCCTCTGGATAACACCAGAGAACATCCCTCCTCCTCTGAAAGTGGAGACTGGGATGAAGACATTTCAGAGTTTCAGTATAAAACCACCCATTCGATTTCTCTACAGCCATTTTGAGTTCTCTATTTGTACTTGCCTGGAACAACAATCTCTGCATCTATGAAAATCTGTAGGCGTCCTGCACCATTCTGAAGTCATTCTGTTACACTGGGACTGGGTTGTGAGAGTCTGTGGTTTACCCTGTTATCAAAAGAACAGAAAACAGAAAATTAGCCCTAATTATATCACCCACCCGTCTGCAGCACAGACTCATTCCACCACAAACTGGCAATTTGGCAGCGACACAACATCTCAATATAGACAAAGAATGTGACTCCAGGGATTTATATAAATGTTGTTGACATGTCAATTACACAAACTGGATGATTTGGCTCTAAAATGCTCTTTAAATCAGTTTTTAGCACATTTTGTCTCACAGTTTAATGCTTTTAAGGATGTGCTGTTTTAGAGTTAACATTGTTCTTTTATGAAAGCTTCAACTACACAGGAGGCTTCACTTATTGGTAAAATGTGGGAGGAAAAAAATTAATAAATGAAATTGATATGTAAGGAACATTATTGCTACTTAGACGCTGCTTGTTAATGACTCTTAAACAAATCATTCTGACCAGCTCAGTCGATTCACTGAAAAGATTTGATTCAAAACAATTTTTGTTCATGAATCAGACTTGAATTTACTTTCAGTAAATTTGATTATTCCAGATACAAAGATATTGTATGACCTCAGAAGACATGAAAGTGAAGTCTGTCCACAATTATAAACCCTTGGTGCTTTTGTTGCCTTTCTAAACTACTGTTCTATTGCTGTAGACCAAGACAATTCTTAACAAACTTTACTGAATGAACCTTTTTTTTTTTTGGGACATAATGCTTTTTTAAGTATTTTTATATGTTCAGTCTGCAGATCAGTGCTGAATTCATTCAGCATGGGAGGGATATGGCCATCTGGCTAAAGGTGGCAAACACATTTCACATGCTTTTAGCCTGCAGCCATAAGAGCACATGACCATTGAGGGCCATTTGAACTGAAGCTTATCAACTTGCCAAATGGCACAGTGAAGCTGCAAAGATTACAGGAGCGAGCCAAAAAGAGGAACGTGTGGGCATTGAATGAAAACTGTTTGATGATAATACAGAGAGAGAGAGAGAGAAAAGAAAATGGCTCTCATTCACTAATAATTGCAAGTATTCTTCTAACATTGTTATTTCTTCTAAAAATGTACTTTCTTACATGATTGGTTGCACTTTTATGCCCAAATTGAGCTGTTCTTGGACATAATTTTCTCTGAAGACTTTAAAGGACTGACTAACTTTTTCTTTCTCTTTGAAAGAAATTACAAATTTCATTCTGCAAGAATGCATTAAAATGAAATGAATTAAAGTTGATCAAAGAGTACAAAAAAAAATGTTTTCCAAAAAAAATATATATATATTAAGCAGCACAACTGTTTTCAACATTGATAACATGTTTCTTTAGCAGCAAATCAGCATACTCAATTGATTTCAGAAGGATTGTGAAACTGACAACTGGAGTAATGATGCTGGAAATTCAGCTTTTTAATCTGAAATCCTATTTAAAAAAGAAAATTTTAGTAATTTTAATATGTAATAATATGTCACAATGTTACTGCTTTAGACTTTACTGTTATAATTATAATGCTATTATACATGTTATAATAGGGTTATACTTAACTAAAACAAAAAAATGTATTACTTAAAAATTTGTTACTTGAAATATAAATTTTATATATATATATATATATAAAATCTAAAAAAAAATAAAAAAAATCTTTCAACTTATTTTTTAGCTTCTCTTTTAAGTTTCTATTTTAATTTAATTAAGTTTGATCATACTAAAATGCTACACAAATTAATATAAAGAATATAGACAAACGTGTGTGTGTGGAACAATACAAATGAATAAAAAATTGTTACGTTCCCCTCTAGTCTAGGGGTGGAAGGGAAGTAACAAAATGAATTGAAATAGCAGATCTTGCTCTTAAATTAAGAATACAATGTTAAATTCGCTATTCTCCTGTCCCAGCCCTTCAAAAGAGATCACACTAATCTCAAATGCCAAACAAAAGATTTTATTTACAAACTCAAATATCAAAAACAAGGAGCAA
>JAUMHE010000084.1:929726-943205 GCA_032359235.1 Enteromius mattozi | reverse complement strand
TTGATTTATAATTAAAGACTTTATGTTTATTTAACCTTTCGACTCCTGCGCTCCTTCTCCACACACCCAGCGTGACAGTGTATAGTTATTATAAAGTGTTACTTATTTATTTACAGTTTCAGTTCTTCCTTTCCCTGGTAGTCGAACCCATTACTTTGGCTTTGCATTATGTTTGCGCAATTTTTAAGCTTGTATCATGACCAACTGACTTATCTTACAAAACTGCTGTTTTTTTCCCTCCCTTTTCTTTTTTTTCCATAGCAGACATTTAATAGCTCACTCTAAAATGAGCATGTCTTGGCAAATATGCTGTAGATTAGCAGCAAGGCAATCAATTTATTATGTGATAAACTGTCTGCACACAAAAGCAGTTTACTCAAGGTAATAAGGTATTTCCTCCATTGACTTCTAATCAGATAGAACAGCCTCCAGTCTCCCTGTTAAGATCCCATCATGTTACATGGTTTTGACTAGAGATTTGTCTCCCCTGAGAAAGGTTCTCTGATATAATAAAGCACCATTTACACTCCACCTACAGAAATTACACCATTAACTCAAAACCGGATGTTCTGCACTAGGAAAAATATTCCCATCTCTAAAGGACAATTAGACCTTTACAACCCGAATAACACACATTATTTTTAAAGAATAGTTCATTTCCAGTACTTCAATAAAATCACAAATTTCGTATATCTGCTTTTAAACCCTCTGGTCCCCTTACCTACTTGGGTTTCATTGTAAGTGCATTAGTTTAAATGTGTTTTTGTGTTTGTTAAGCACATTGAGAAACCAGTGCGAGTTACTGTTTGTGATAATCAACTGCATGCCATAAAAGTGGCATATAAACCTTTAATCGGCAAATTAACCCAGAATTATTTCTTTAAATATTGCAAAATGCTGTACTGTGCTGTATGTTCAATCCTTTTTACACACCAGTGTTGATGAAATCTGTATTAATAAGAGAACCCTATTGTTCCTGTTATTTACTGAGGAATATTTCAGGAATATTTCATTCTGGTTCTCAATAGAACAAAAACCCAATAGAATTTATCTACTGATTTTCAGATTATTGCAGAAAATAAGATATTGAAAACCTTGAGAGGGGAGAATTTTGAAGTCTAAATATCCATCAGCAGAAATAACTGGAGGCAATAAACAGACTACACAATGATTGCATGACTGTGTCACCACTACTAGCCTCTTTACATATTTTTTTTTCCCCCTGAAAGTTTGGGTTAGAATGGTTTGCAAGAACGCTAATGAAAATGTAAAAGCTGAATGAGTAGATGAGTATATCACATTTAGACACATTTAGACAACCCTGTTGAAAAAAAAAAAAAATGAAGTGCTAAAATGCTCTTTTATTTTCTATATTTTAAAAGATATTTTATATCACAAAAATATGTCATCCCTGTAGCACTCTCTCTCTCTATACAGTATATATACATGCATAGTGACCGACATCAACTTTCCATGCACTTCTGTCCTTGTGGCTTGAAATAGTACTTAAAGTGATGACAGTGTATTCCCTTTCTGTTCTTCTCTGGCAAATTCAGTTACTCCCTCTCTACTCCTCTTACCCTCTGAAGATACAATATCTTGCCTCCAAGGACACTCCAGAATATGAATTATGTTTGAGCGAAAGTGTAAATATCCCCCGTTGACAACTTGTTGGTATTGTGTTCACGTGGAATCTGATGCGATACACATTGGGGTAGGCCCTGTGCCCAGCAGGCTTTCGGTTGCCTTGTCACTACAGCTGAAACCTTGAGAGGGGAGCAGCTTTTAGCACAGGCCTTGGATACCCACTGGGTGAAATGAGATGTTGTGAGAGTTTGTCGATGTGCAGTGGTGAGTCATTATGAGATGTGGCGTTTTGTTGGAGGAAAAAAATCACTAAATAAATTACTTCTGCTGAATCAGATTATTTTGTCGCTGTGGGATGTACAAGATGAGTTGGATCAGCGGTTCTCAACTGGTGGGTCATGACCCAAAAAGGGTTACAGACAAAACAATTCTTAATGCAGCAAACCATATATAGTAATAGGGCATAGTTTTTAGGCTTTAAAGCCAAACTGTCAGATTTATTAAATGAAATGAGCTGAACTTAAACTAAATGAGCAACAGATTTGTAGTTCCCAACATGCAACATCAGGCTAAGGAGAGTAAAGAAACTTTAATAAATAAACCTTGAGACTAACTACATCCGAGTGTTGATGAATACACTCATTCTGTTTACATTAGCACATGCAATTGTGCTTACGGTTTACAGAGTAATAAAATTGCACCTAAGCTACATATAAATAAGGGATATTTAAGGATAAATATGGTTTGTGCTGACCACAGTGTGTTTTGTGCATCGAATTATTGGCTGCCAAGAAAATTCAAAAGACATTTTGAAACCAATGTAGTCCATTTTCCTATTCAGCCTATAACAACTCTGCACATTATTAGGCCCTCTATTCATCCTTTAATATTACATCAAGCATTGTCAAGTTGTCATGTGGCGTCAAAATGAGGTTTATGTGAAATCTAAATGATGATTGATGATTTGTTAAGTCTACTTACTTTTTTTCCAACTTTATTCCATTGTTAAACTCAGTCTTTTATACTTTTAAACAGCCCTTTTAGATCCATTAAGGATAAGGTGACCTGTAGTTCAGAAATGTAAAATATATTATTTATAGTACTAATGACTATGTCCTTTGGCTGGTGATGGCGTCTTTATTTATTTCAACATCTGCTGTGATGGTTTCCACTTGATGGATAATACAGATCCTGAAGGAAAACCAGTTAAGAACCACTGAGTTGATAACGATTAGGACCTTTATTGATAAATTTGCTTTTATGCTCTCAGCCGACTTTGTAAATGTCAAAATCTGCCTCAATGTATGCAATCACCTTGTTTGCTCCGATAGAGTTAGTTTGACCTTGAGCATCTCTAGAGCAGGCCATTTCTTAATTTTTTTGCAGTTAAGAGGTTTATTTTGGCTCCAGTAGCTGTGGATCCTATCGTCTCCCTGTAGTAATTATTCTTCTATTTACATTGTCCTGAAAAGCCGTTAGTTATAATCTTGTCAGACGGCACATGCTATTTACTCAACATTAAGCAATCAAACCTAACCCCAGAGGTAATCAACGGTGAAATCACTAGTCCTCATTGCACCTGCAAGATGGATGAGTGATCAAAAATGTTTGCAAACCGCTTTATAGTGGAGGCTCAAGAGAGAGACAGCCGCAGAGGCAAATGGCGCCTACTCATCCGCTACCGCGGGATGGGCTGCTAATACACGGCCCTTATGTCCGCTGGATCATTTAGATTTATGCGTGTCATGGGAATAGTATTAAAATTTCATGGATGTGTGGATGGAAGGAAGGATAAGTGGATAGAGCAAAGAAATATCCCTGGTGGTGAGATATTGATGTTACAGGGTTTTTAAGAAATCCAATCCCCTCCACTGTGACCATTAATATAGCTTAACATATGCTTGTGAATAGTGCTGGTCTGGTATTACCGATACGAAGATGTGTATTTGCTTGGTATAGTACAGGGTTGCTTGCACGTTTTCAATCTCCAACCCAAAAACTTTACAATAACTTTAAAATAGTAATCTGCCAAAAATCCAGCAATAAGTGTATTACACTGGTTTGTATTTTTTTTAACACTTCCAAATCAAAGCATTTACTTGAAAAGCAACATGACGTAAGAGAAGAAGTCTTTGTTTATGCTTGAAACAAGCTAAATATCTGTCAATAGCATAAAAGAATAAACTAACTTTTGTAGCTTTAAGGATTCATCTATATTTAATTTAGAATATGTTTGATAACTTCAGTTTCAATTTATGTATATTTCTGCTGAACGGCACAAGTAAATATGACTTTTATTATAATGGGTTCATGTAAAGATTGTCTTAAGGTCACTTAATAAACTAGTTATTTTAAAATGTAAAATTGATTGCTTTGTAATGTTGAATGGCCAATCATATAAACTACTTGTGGATTATTGTGATGTAATGTTTTTAGGCTGTTTGGTCTCTCATTCTGGCGGCACCCATTCACTGCAGAGGATCAATTGAGCAAGTCATGTAATGCTAAATGTCTCCAAATCTTTTCCAAAGAAGAAACAAACTCAAGTACCTTGCATATATTACAGTTTCTGGAAATTAGAATTTTTGGGTGAACAATTCTTTTAAATCAGGGCTGTCCAAACTCGGTCCTGGAGGGCAGAGTTTAGCTCCAACCCAAATTAAACACACCTGAAGCAGCTAATCAAGCTCTTGCAGGCATGTTAGAAACTTCCATGCAAGTGTGTTGAGGCAAGTTTGAGTTAAACTCTGCAGGACACCGGCCCTCCAGGACCGAGTTTGGACAGCCCTATTTTAAATAATATGCCACTGTTATTTTTTTTTAATGTATATAACCAGTAATTATGTTGCTCTAAATGACAGGTACTGTATGTAAGGCAGCTCAGTAGGTTTGAGAACAGAGCCTATATTTTGTGAAAATTTCATGACGATTTCATAGTTTAAAATGTGTTTCAAAGATTTAAGTGAGACAGGAGGCACTGCAAAGCTCCACCTGTCAAACTCAGAAGAAGAGCAGTCATGAAAAGGCTAAGACAGGTTTCACAGATTTAGTAGCTTAGAAACTACAGCAAATGAAACAATTACCTCCATTGACTGAACCTCAGAGTGACAGTCAATTTGAAAACAAGTCACTCTATTTCAGCGGAGGAATGAGTCGAAGGGGATGAGTATATTGTTGAGTGGGCCAACGTCCTTTTTTAAGGGGACAATTTAGTCATCTTTGGAGATCCAGAGTAAGTGGTGGAGGTTTTGGTGCTAAGCTTGCATGCGTGCGAGAAGGACCCAGAATACACAAGCATAAAGGAGTAGTTCTAGTGCATTTGACAGCAGAAAGAAATAAACATGACAAACAAATCTCTAAATGGCTCCCAACAGCTCCCGATCACTTTGGAAATGATGTTTGGAGGAATACGGGAAGCTGTCGTCATGCTGAACATTTCAGAGAAACAAACAATGTTTGGATAGATGCCCAAAAGTTTACTTTTGAAACGGATGGAGTTTAAACTTTGAGTGCACAAGCAGAGCATTTTGTGACAATGTTACTTTGTTTGCTATTTGGGTTTAAAAAGATGTAAGATTGGTCACTTTTATTGTGTGTTGTTTTCGAAATATGACACTGAAGACTTGAGGAACAATGCTGAAAAACAAATTACATTTTAAAGTGCCCTTATTATGGGTTATGAAAGGTTCATATTTTGGTTTTGGGAGACCCCAACAACAGGTTAAAATGCATGCAAGGTCAAAAAACACTTTCATTTTGTTAAAACACGCATTCATTTCGACCTGGTCTCATTGCATAAATGTACCTGGGTGCACTGAGACACAAAATAAAGGCAGTAAAACTATGACACCTTTTATTAATTTTCACACAAATTTACAGTTTTGATTAATAAAGCATACTTTTCACACAATTACTTGAAGAGTATCATGTTATGACTTCAAAACAATATTAATATTCTGGGATTTTTGAGAAATGGATGCTTTTGAACATTTGCATCACACATATCCAGCTTCATATCTATGGGTTTTCACAGATGGTAGGTTTGTTCAGTAGCTCATGGAGTACAGAGATGTACTTGAGAGGCGAGGAGCTCCGGTTTGGTTTCACAAGACAGTTCAAATCTGTGTAAAAGGAAGATGAAATAGCACGGTTGTATCAAAAAATATGTTTTGCATTTGTTAAAAGTATCGGGTAGGTTTAGGGTTGGATTTGGTGTAGAGCATATTTCCAACATGATAGAGCATTAACTTTTAGCAAGAGCCCACAGATATTTCAATTCTGAACCGCTGCAATACATATTAACTTAATATAAATTGTGACCGGGTTCACCTGTGTTTTAGCATCACTCAGTGGACATTTCTCTTTGAAACTGCGGCAAAACGTGCAGTAAGGTACATAAAAACAGTGTTACACAAAAAGAGCACAGAGGTACATATTTTTATGAGACCAAGTTTGACTTATTTGCTCAATGACTCCCAAATGATTCATTCAATAATTAATTTTTCAAACCCTTAGCGTGACACTAATTTTGCGATTCAATTTAAAGCAGTGTTTCTGAGTTTTTAAAGCTCTAAAAGTGGCACCTAGTGGCAAAGAATGAATTAGCATTTTCATTCAGACCAACGCGAAAATCAAGTTCTGCCACTTTTTGTGCAAAAAGTGGGCGGGCAATATCCTATCATTTCACGTTGACATCATTTAATTCACTTCGAGCTGTGTTACACACTGCATGAAAGGTAACTTTCCAAATTAGATGCATTTAAAAAATATATTTCAATAGAGATCAGTTAATTGTAATTAAACTGCATTTCAGCAATATTAATACTATTTTGTATCTGTACAGTAATACTAAAAGTTGTAATAGCCTATTATTGCTTTTACCTTATTTAAAAAAAAAAAAAATGCAACCTCTATCAGCATAAGCAAAAAAAAAGCCTATACCCTAAACTCTTAGATGGGGAAGAATATCTGAGAAATGGTAATAAGCTGTGAAGGTTGTATCATGTAATGCAGAATCTAAGGAAGGATAATTTTACGTTGTCTGCACAGAGGAAGTCACTGTAATATCTTACAAAATAGTTGCATTGAAAATAATTGCAGTATTCAGCATAATAATGGCAATTTCATGAGCAAAATACTGAATACTTTCAGCCTCAGTTTGAGGCCGAAAAGACTGAAAACTTGATAATACGCAGTCATTTCGAGTCTACCATTAATGAAGCAACAGTGCGATCAATCGCCACAGGATTACTGCGTATTGAACATATATTTCACAGTATCATTATAGACATCTATTGCTTCACATCCTCTGCATGACTCAAATCAATTTCTTGTGCATGAGACCGATTTTCGGCAACTGCTAGATAGGCATCGCAAAATAGCCCCTTCTCTTTTGTTGAGCTAATAGCTTTCATTTTACATTCCTGTTATGTGCTGAAAAATCAAATGTATTATTAATGTGAGAGGACGACATACTATCTATGTGATAATGTGAAAAGTTCCATCAGAGATCATCTTTTGTTGTGCTCTTTTGTAGTCTTTCTGTCTTTGCAACAAAACCCTTGCCATTTAAAATTCAAATGTAATCACATTTATTGTTGTACAAACAGTTTGGTACATAACAGCTTGGATTACATATTCAAAAGGGTGGATTATGAATTCAGTTCACTTTATAAAAGAACAAAGAGCAATTACTGATGCACAATAGACCTCTGTATGAAACTGAAAATGTTCTTAATGGCTAATCTGAGTGTAATCTAAAGCCTGGTGTCACTGTTGGTCCAGACAGGTGGGTAGCCTGGAAAGGACATATGGTAGCACGGCTTTACCATCTGCGCTTCTCATCCGTCCTGAGCTAATGATGGAGGACATGTATTCTTGGCATATCTTCTAGAATGATCTGCGGGCCGCGTAGAGTAAACTAGTTTCTCTCTCCTCTCTGTGTGTCCTTTGTTGTTGCAAATAACCTGCCATCCATCAATATGATGCATCTTTAAGAGGGGCTGCAGTACCACCCTGCCAAGACAACAGTTGGAAACCTCACAGATACTCAGTAACAGCCCTTTAACTGAAGACAAATGCTCTCCGTTCTGTGTTTTATCCCAAGGCACTGCAGAGATCAGTAACAAAGGTTGGCTTGGTAATGTTTGCATTTGCCTTTCAAATTTACTTCACACCGCATTAACCAGAAAGCACAAAACACAGCGTTAATATTATATATATATATATATATATATATATATATATATAGGTGCTGTTAAATTGCATCCAAAATAAAAGTTTACACAATATTTGTATATAATAAAGGTACAAAAGCTGTCACTGCAGTGGTATAATTTTGTAACTATTAGGTTCAAATATGTACCCTTTAAATACTAATATGGTATCAAAATGGATCCTTTAGGTACATACAATTATCTCTTGAAAAGGTAGCACCCCAGTAACAGCTTTTCTGCAAGTGTACTGTGTTTATTTATTGTGTATATATAAATACACACACACACATACAGTATATATTTTTAAAATACTTACATGTGTTTATGTATATTTTTATAATATATATAAAATATATTTAATATATAAACATAACATATTTTTCTTAATAAAAATAAAAATATATATAAAGCATTTGAAGTGGATCAAAACCTTTTATCAAAGTTGTCCTAAAACCAAAATGTATTCTTGTCTTAGGATAACTTTTTGATCCATCTCAAATGTTGACTACTGTATACTTTTATATATAACCATGTTTCTTGAGGACATTTCCTTAGTCCTCATAAATAAAACAGCTTTAAAAACAAACTAAACAATATTTTATTAAAATGTAAAAAATGTGAGACATAGGTTTGGGGTTAGGGTAGGCTGAGAGGATAGAACATACAGTTTGTGCAGAGTTAAAAACCAATATGCCTATGGAGAGTCCCCTTTTTAAGCAAAATAATATTAAGTGAAATTGTTACTGAGATGGTAACTGAACTTAACCCTAAACCATAAAGGGACTCAATTGGCAATGAATCTCATGACTTGTGGTTCTATAAGAAGGAAAATTACTCAAATAATGTTGGTTGTTAGTTTTGAACAGTAACCTCAAATATACATATCCAGAATATATGTATCTAGAATTAAGCAAAAGTAAGGTGAACCTGGAGTGCTTTACGTCCACAAAGCACAAACTGTACAGACAAACCGTACAGAGTTACACAGCATCATTGTGCACTACTTGTCTTTGCTGGTAAAACTATAGTTTTGCAAGCATTTTTATTTTATTTATTTATTTATTATTTTTTTACATTAATTAGATTTTTTCATTATGCTTTTTTTTCAGTATACAATAATTGAATTCATAAGTGGGCACAGTTGACCATTTCAAATGATAAGCAAATGGCTCTTTCAAATTTTCATGAGCAACATAAATTGTGTCAAGTGTGTCTAAACTGACAAGTTCATGTGTATATGCAAATGGAGAGTTCACTCAGTTTTTAACAATTTTTAAAAATAACCACTTTTTTTTTTTATTGTGCATTCCAATTAAACTTAATCAAACTGCAGTTGGGTTATTTAGATAAAAAGTAAAGCTAACTAAAACAATAAAATATATTTTATTTTATTTTATTTTACTGCCATGTCTATAAACTAGTTTAGTTGAATTTCTGGTCATGTCTATAACTTATACTTGTGAAGTGACTGGGCTGACATTGGGAAACGCCTCCACAAACTCACTACCATATCCTTTGAGTCATTTCCCAGCATGCTATTTTAGCTTCTCAAGCTTTCCTTTCATCTGTTATTAAACATAATTCTTCCCAGTGGAGCACATACAGCAATTTTCATGCACACGTGATCCGTTTTTATTCTTTCTCTCTTATCTAAAATGTAATCACCATGTTTTAATTTTGTGTATTTGCTTGATTAGCTTTAGTCCTAAATAGGGTTTTTGTCTTACCTGTCGATCCACGCATAATGAATTCGATAGGGGGGCCCTTACGCCCCCCATCACTGTCTAATCAAGATTATTTATGAGTATCTGAGTGCTATTACAGTAGATGTGGGCTGCTGTATAAGACTGCAGATGTGTAAGACCTCCTCAGGTAACGCTGTCACATCACTCTAGTGCTGGAATCAATCACACAGTAATTGAGTCTAAAAGAACTGTTGAAGCTTAAATAACTTTTTTCGCAAGCGCTAATTAAGTCAAACAAGAGCATTTTTCTAATTGTTTTCACTATTCTTAAAGGAACAGACAAACCAAAAATGAAAATCCTGTCATATCTGTTTATTCTTTTGTTCTGTAGAACACAAATGAATGTCAAAGCTGTGCTTTTCCATACAATGTAAATAAACAGTGCGCATGAATCATGGATTTATGCATGAACGTGATATGAAGTTTTCATGCATTATGATTGTGGGTAATAATTTATTTTATGGTGTCCTTGTTTCACGTTACTATTACAATAAAAATTTAGCATACATAATTACATGCAACTAACCCAAAACCAAACCCTCATCCTAACCCTAACCCTATAGTAAATACATACAGTTAATTAATATACACATATGCATAACTACACTGTAACAAGGACATCTTAAAATAAAGTGTGACCTGCTTTTGTGGTGTTTTTAACAAGTCTGGCTGCTTAGAAAACTACAAAAATAGGCCTACACTACCAGTCAAAAGTTTGGAATAATAATGTTTTGAAAGAAGTCTATTGTGCTCACCAAAGACTGCATTTATTTGATCAAAATAAAAGAAAACATTAATACTGTGAAATATTAAAAAAAAATAAATAAATAAAAAATAAATCACAATATTACTATTTTACTGTTTTATTCTGTATTCTATTTTACTGGTGGCATAAGCAAAATTATTGCTCATACGTCTGGCCAAATTTAATATGAAAAATAAAGCCAGGAAGTTGACAAAAAATAATGAATAAGCTGGCATAAAATAATTAGCATGCCTTGTATTGTGACAAAGCTATGTAAAAACTTACATTTTGTTCATTCTTTTAAAATGATCATCCATGCAGTTTTTATTACTTAATATTAATTGAAAAAAAAAAAATAGATGGAGTATTTGTAATTTAAATTCCTTTGTCACACCACAAGACCAATTCAAGTTTATTAGGAAAGGCAAAAGCTAATTAAAAAAAAAAAAAAAAAAAAACGCGATATAAAAAAGATATATTGAGGCCAGTTACTGGACCTAATATATTTAATATAGTTAGTGTATGTACGAATTAGAGAGCATGATTAATTGCACTTTCCATTGCATTTTTTATTCGATAAAACACTCTATAACGTGTTAAATCTTGATGTGAATGATCACAAATTAACTCCTAACTGTCAACTGTCATGCTATTAAGTGCTAATTTCCTAAAATATTTATTTTAATACCCACTGCAGGACAGAGTTTCCAATTATGATTAATAATTCACTGCCCCCACCTACACCACTTTAGTAAGGCTCAGTGAAGTCATAATACGACCAAATGATGAAGTCATATAATGAAAAATAATAATTTTCGTTCTATTTTTGTAGGCACCTGCAGAATAGGCTCTTTCCAGAGTAAACACACAAACTTTCCTGTCGGGCAATTAGGTGCCTGGAACTGTAAATACATTGCTCTGAATTGCCTGTTTTTGTCACTTTCGGATTCCGTTCAACCCACAGGACTTTAACTGCCCTGTTTGCTTCCACAGACATTAATATTGAACTGCAGTCCGGATCCCCTTGAGTGGAATTTAACCTCCAAATATTGTGAGAGTCTTACTTTATCAAGTACCATAAAGAAATGTCGAGACATTCATCTTGCTGAGTCGACTTTGAATCTCCTCTGGGAGTTGTATATGATATAAAATAAACGGCAGACTGCTGTACACAGGAAATCAAAGCTGTGCTGACCTGCGCCTCTTTGGGGTTTCGGACAGCAATATTAGCCTGTGTTTTAGATTCCTAGAGAAGCAGGTATAGCTAAAATCAAGGATAATGTTGCGTAAGTACCCATTCACACCATCATTGTGCTGTGTCATGACGGGCGGCTGTTGGCAATGTTGGCCACGACTGCAGGGAAGATAACTGGGTCAGAGATATTTTCCATTGAAGGCATCTAACCTGGCCATTGCTACAATATGGCTTTGTGCCATCATTCAGGAATCCATTCACGGCAATCTTGCTGAAGGTTAAACAGCATCAGAACTAGGTCCAAAAGATTTACAAATTGTTTCTAGCCCTAGGCAGCATATTGATTTGTTAATCATATGCGTGATCATTTACTGACAGGCTGATTATGATATATTGTGTACAGTGCTGTTGTATTATAGTGCCTACTGGTGTAAAATATTTTATTTATCTTGTTGAAGTTAAGTTTAATGGGGATATATTAAAGAGCTTGACATTTTTTAAGTAGCCAATGTGCTAGTAATCTAGTAACAATGCAAAAATTGTGTAATCTTGTTTGTACTAGATATTGTGTAATATAAATATCATTGCTTGTTATTTTCCTCATTTGTAAGCCGAGTTCGATAAAAGCATCTGCTAACGGAATAAGTATAATAATGCTACTTGCTGTTGGTAATTGAATGAGGAACGTTCTCATTTGAGAGCATTTTACTGGACAAATACGGCCTGGAGTATGAGAGGTATTGTGCATTACTTCTAGCTACTGTGTATCTGTTTGTATGTTAATATTTAAGGGGAGTACTCTAGAAGTGTGCTTAAATGTGCACTTAGCACATAAAAGGCAATTTAAAGGATAGTTCACCCCAAAATTGTGTCATCATTTATTAACCCTCATGTTGTTCCTGCTGAACACAAAAGATATTTTGAAGAATATTGGTAACTAAATAAATGGCAGTATAGCTATTAGCATCCATTGTTTTTCCTCCACTAAGTCAATGGCTAATTGGCAAGAAAGAAATTCACACAGGTTTTGATGCATTGACTAACACACTTAAGCATGTCATTTTAACTGTAGGTGTGTTATTCAGGATTACATTTATATATTTTAAATGCACTAAATTGAAACTGCATCATTGCATGAAATTAATTTTTTTTTTTAATATTTAACATATAAGTTTAAAAGAAAAATTACATAAAATTTCTGTTTACCATAAATACTTGTCAGTACATTTGCCATACATTTTAACCACAATAAAAAAAAAATAGAAATATGAAATTACATATAAAAAACTAATTGCATTTAATATGAGTTGTAACACATTTTCACTTAATAACACAAATAACATGCAATTAAGTGTCCGATAACACTTCGTTCAGTTCACAATTAAGTACATTATTTTCATAAATGTTTAAACTCTTATTAAAAGTGTACTAGACTGTTTTGATAAGAGTATAGCTGGTATACATGTTAGTCAACAGCATGGAGTAAGAAAGCTCTTGTAGTTAGCAGTAGTGGTCTGACATGAGCTGTGCTGCTTATGTGGGTGACGCAAGTTCACGCAAGTATGGCTTGTCATTTCCTGATTCTGTACTCCCCTTTGTATTTCCTGGCCTTTCTCCATTGCCTTGTCAATAAAAACTGGCAATAAGGCCAAAAAATGCAATAATAGATTCCAACAGAGCATGAAAATTTAACTCCAATGATTTTTTTTTACTTCCCAGACAAGGTATTGTGTTAGTTTATTATGCTGAGCGTTAGCTACTAGTTAGCCTCCAGCAGCAAAACGAATGCATTAGCTAGTTCCAATGCATACTTGTACTTTAGTGCACTAAAAGGCTACTAAATTAACCCTGATTAGTCTGTGTAGAAATTAAGGTTCATGTTGGATTTGGTTTAAAACTGTTTTGAAACACACATACACACACACATATATATATAGTGTGACGGGCGCCGATCAGCGTCGTCCTGGAAACTAAAGACTCACAGCTGGAACC
>JAUMHE010000084.1:897423-915168 GCA_032359235.1 Enteromius mattozi | reverse complement strand
TCTCTTGAGTGGTCAGTCGGTTGCCATTTCCCAGACAGAGAGGCGTCCGAGATGGCCATTGATCAGTTTTACGACTCATAAACCATTCAGGAGGAGATTTTAAAATTCGCGTTGGAATGTTGCTATTAGGCATCCCTGTCTGTTCACTCTGAGGTCCCACAACATATATAATTTTTGTTTTATGAGTACAGAACTCTGCAATATTACAATTTCTGGAGATGCAGCATTTTTTTGCTTAAACTGAGCTGATGCACTAGCGTGGATTTTTGCAATTACAATTTTTGAGTAAACACCTGTACAAAAAAGGGGTGGAAAAATCTGTGTAAAATAAATGTATGTATATATATATATATATATATATATACAGGTGATTTTATAATTGCGGGTACACTTTGTGTCCAACAATTCTCTGTCAAACTGTTTGTAGGTAGAGTAACAATGCTGATAAGAATGTAACGGAATTGACAGTTTTATTTTATTTTTTCCAAAAGCACTTGCTGGCATAAGTGCTAAGAACACATGACACTAATGAAAACATGATTAAAAGACCTTTAAATGATTATGTAAGATCAGTAATAAATTCTGTTCCTTTTCAGGAACTCGAACTGCGTCGAAACACTATGGGAACGCCTTCAGCGTGACCACGCTCTGAATATGCTGTGCAATCTGTCCAACGGAAGGGCGAGACGTCACAGGCGGGTGACGTCAGAGACCAGGAAGCTTAAAAGCACATGTGGAGAAACCAACACCAGCCTTCATTCATTCAGCAAATGCTCTCTGTGTGTCTGGTCAGTTTTTCCTTTCTCTGAAAAAAAGAAAAAGAAAACAATAAATAAAAAAAAAAGGACGGCTGATTTGTCTCTCCGTGCTACTAAGGAGGCTGCTTGTGCGATTGGTCGATCGATGGCGGCTCTGGTGGCGGCGGAGAGACATCTCTGGCTGACCCTGTCGGACGTAAAATCTCATGACAAGGACTGCCTTCTCGATGCCCCACTGGCGCCCTCTGGTCTCTTTGGCGACGTGGTCAATACGGTCGTCGAGAGACACCAGGAGGGCGCACAGGCAGGTGGCGGCATTTTAGAGCATCCTCCCTCGTTGCTCGCTGGCTCAGAGGGCAGCACCCCAAAAGTACCTCCTCGTACCGGAGCAGCCAAAAGGAGAGTGTCGCTACCCACGCACCCCCGCGAGACTCTGGCTCGGGGGTTTCTGGACCTAACCAGGACCTGAGGGATGTACTTATGGCGAAGAAATCCCAGAGCACAAAGAAGTCCTGATCCGGTTGGTCCAGGACTTCTGAGAGTAAGCCCCCGAGAAGAGGAGTGGTTTTTGCCGCAGCAAGACACGGCACCTGCTTCTCTTCTCTGCTCTCTTCGCCCTCTCTGGGACTCATCTCAGAGTGTCAGAGGCACGAGTGTCCCCCGCTCAAGTTGACTCAATTCTCGCGGCAGTCAGAAGAGTGCGGGAGGGCCGCTCACTCATGCTCATGCAGTTTCAAACACTGTTAAGTCTTATAGCGGCAGCATTCAGCGTGTTTCTGCTCGGCCTGCTGTACATGAGACCCTTGCAGTGGTGGCTCAAAACCAAGGGTTTTTTCCCAAGGTGAAATCCCCTTCATATGATCAAGGTCTCCCGACGTTGTGTGCGAGCCTTGGTTATGTGGAGGAACCCAGAATTCCTAAATTCGGGCTTGGTGTTGGGGACCCCGTGTCGCCGCGTCACTGATTGGTTCATGTACACACAACAAACTTTTTTTTGTGCAATTGTGTGTTTTGCAAATTATCAAGAATGGTTTTCCATGTTTGTTTTGCTTTGTATAATATTGCATGAATAATGCAAAAGAGGGATGCAGAAAATTATGCTATTAAATTATACATGTTAAAATCCAGATTTACAAGAGACAAACGTGTTTGGCTAACGTATGGTCTAAAATATGTTCAATAATGACAGTAATCACAGATAAAGCTCACGGCAAACAACACTTGTTTCATGACAGTGGAGAGCACAACAGTGCAGCCCTGTGATTTCAGGTTCAGCAGTCAATATGATATATTGATTGCTCTGCCTTTCTAATGCGATTGCACTTTTATTGCTTCTCACACAGGAAAATTATTCCCCTTCAGAAAGGCAAATGAAAAATCCTGACGCTGAAGATGAAAAGACTCGCGCTGTCCGACTGAGTTTGCAGAGTAAGATATGGCCAAATGAGAAGAGAGTGATTGTATTGACTGTCCTGCTGCTAATATAAACTCGCTCTATAATAAAACTTCAATTGAGCCTGACTTCTCAACACTTCACCGGTCCCAATGCACTTGGGCTTCACAGGATTATGACTGTAGTTAGAAGTTTGGAAAGAAACCTAAGATAAAGTAGGAAAAGAAAGTTTTATGGACAGTTAACTTAAAAGGACTGATTGTACCTGCAGTGTTTCAGTTGAAAACAACATAAATTGAATTTCAATGAGCTTCTGCCATTCCGAACTGAAACCTTAAAAGTGACCAAATTGGAGCACTTTACATGGGACTCTGTACAGTACATCATACATATTGCATTCCGCAGACAAATCAGAGTAGCGCCATTTGTAATTTTTGACAGGAATGAAAACAAGGCTGAGACAGTGGATTGTTCTGTTGTTTAACATCATACTGATTGGTTAGCTAAGGAAACGACTTTAAGAAAAAACTGTACAAAAATGTTGAATTGAGTTGAACTGTACAAAAATGTTTGTTGTGCCATTGTAAACACTGTCAAGCCTGATCTCATGGCAATTCATACATATTTTACGAGGTGGCTAATTGGTACAAATTTGTACAACCTCACTCGTATGAATTCATAAAAGTTTTGCTAAATCGTATGTATTTTACGAGTTGCCAATTCATATGAATTTGTACAAATGACCTACACCTAACCCCGCCCCTAAACCTACTCGTCATGGAGGTTTCACGGTGGCCCAGTAGTGCACAATACAATGCAATTTAAAAAGCAAACATAAGCTCACAGCACAACGGAAATGCTTCCGACCACTAGGGGACAGTTGGTCTGCAGAAACGGATATTGTACAAGGTACTCGTGGGCGGGGGCCCTGTGGGCTGTGTTTGTAGTAAAAAAAATTTGCTAGGACCCATAAAGTGGACAATACATCACAAACTGAAATAATGACAGGGGATGGTTTTAATGTCAGTGTTAAAACTATCAAAACAGGTACAGACCGCACACGAATACTCATGACATGCGTGCAATAGCCGTTTCTGCAGACCAACTGTCCCCTTGTGGTCAGGAGCATTTCCGTTGTGCTGTGAGCTTATGTTTGCTTTCTAAATTGTGTTGTGTTGTGCACTACTGGGCCACAGCAGGTTTTAGATAAATCATACAAAATCATACGAGTGAGGTTGTATGAATTTGTAGGAATTACCACAATTATCCACTACGTACGAATTGGTCGTGAGACTGTTGCCCTCACAGCCTTGTTTTCATCAGTTTTCATTTCACTTCAGTATTGTGTCTAATCTCACTTGTCAATTTTATTTAGATATGATAAAATTTTTGACAGATAACTGATGGTATCAAATTCATTGTATTACATGACTTGTGACCACCATCAATACCAACACTGTATGAGTATTTAAAGTTGGCATTCCTCTCAACTGTTATCATCTTGCATCTGTATTTACTGTAACATAACACTAGAATGTTAATGGATTTACGTTGAAGAGAATATTGTCATGTTATTATTGTACACTGTACAATGTTCTAAGATAATAAAAAAAGAGAAAGATTTTTTGTCCTTGTTCTACATTTATGTTGTGAAAAGCCGTATAATAAATTATACAACTGAACATCATCCATTAAATGCATGTGTCTTGTGTGAACTTGCGCAAAAGTATGGAAGTCTGTTTCTTCCACTGGATTTAAAAAAATAATAACAATAAAAAATATATATAAATAAAATAAAATATGAACTGAGAAAAAAAACCTAAAAATTGCAAGATATAAATGTCAGAATTAATAAAGATAAAAAATATGCAAAAAAGTCAGGACTGTGACTGAAGGAAATTGAATTGAAGGAAACTGAAGGAAAAAGTCAGAATTGCAAGAGATCAGCTCAAGATGAGAGAGTAGATGAAGAACTCATAATTCTGTGACAAAAAGTCAGAATTGTGTGATATAAACTCAGAATTCAGATTGTTTTCTTGCAATTGAGTTTATATCTCACAATTTCATTTACGTCTTTGAACTGTGAGAAAAGTCAGAATTGTAAACTATTAACTAAGAATTGTGAGATTAAAAAGCTGCAGTTACTGTACTTCAGTTTTTATTCTGTGATGGAATAATATAGAATTTGATTAGCAAATCATTTTATTTAGCAAATCATTTTAGCTCAAATCAGAATTCCATAAATATTTACTTATATTGCAAGTATCTGTATAATAATCAGGATAATGTATATCAAGCTGGTAGTTATCACAAAATATTTTTATTGTTATTTTGCAATCGACTGGATGTACATTACCTCTTTGTTTACCATCTCAGTCTGCAATCAGTTCTACAGAAATGAAGGCTTGTTCTTACTAGTTTACAGTACAGGGCCAATGTCAAAGACATTTATTATGAGCATTTGAACCTCTTTTAATTTATTAAAGACATTAGGCCACTTCATTCCAGATTGCATGGCATTTAACCTCGTCACACGCTGCAATGTCAAAAACTTCACAAATCACAGCAGGAGCTGATGATCACAATCAATGTGTGAACTGGGCCGAAACAAGCGGGATGCTTAATAGCAATGCAGTGTTATGTATTATTATTATTTTTATTAGCCTATTATTAAAACTTCATTTCAGCTGAGGGAGAATAAAAGCATTTGATTCAAAGAAATGTAGCAAACAAATCAAATGAAAAAAATAATGAAGCTCCCAAAACAACATTTCCCAAAGGGAATTAGTTTATCTTATAACGTAGTTAGTTAGCTTAGTTTTTAATTTAGTTCATACATGTATGCTGTGTAAAGCAGTAACACTGATTCTTCCTTATGTTACAATAATAAGAACTTAAATGTTCAAAACAAGGAGTGAAGATGTTATCAAGCATCAGTTAGCCACTGCATCACCTATCAGATCATTTTATTCATTACGAAGCATCCCTGGTGTAAAGGGACAAAGGTTTTAACCTAAAAAAGTATTATCACAAGACTGTGCCATAGATACCTATAGAAATGTTTGACTTCTTGCAGCAGCTCCTCTGTGACTCACACCAATGTCCATTTGACACACTTCAGAAACCTCCATATGAAAACCGTGGGGAATCTGAGGACATCACAGAACAATGCATATGAAAGATAGAAAATAAGTGCTTTTGAAATGGAATTTAAACATTTTCATTCCTATTGATAAATCATTGTTTCCCAAGTGCTTCACTGTGATCTAATACAGCACAATTCGCACAGATCACAGAGAGGTCGGCACTCGCAACAAAAGCCCAAGGATCTTCCTCTGCAGTAGCTTTGCATACATTTATTTTATTCATTTTCAGTGTTATTTTATTATCTAGCATATAGCTTAATAATATTTTTAATTAGCTTTTATTTTATGTTTTTAGTTTCATTTTGCACTGTAAAAAATAAGTGTAATTTTAACTGTGAAATCTTGTAAAAATGCTACGGAAAGAAAAACTGTTAGAACAAATCAATGTATAATTTACAGTCAAAAACTGTAAACTAATTTTCCCAGAATTCCCTGGGTGACACTCCACATTTGAAAGTATTTTACTTAAATAATCATGTTTTTTAATAGTTCTTGTTATCAGTTATGCACATTTGGGCTTTATGTTACATCTTCTGTTGTTTAATGAATGTTTATTGCATTATTTAAGTGCCATGTGTGTTACCATGATGGTGTTTTGTGTTTGAATGACTCTGTGCGCCTTCTACATATTAGTATATACTTCTGATTGTGGCGTAGCTACTTGTGATGAGCTTTGAGTCTTCATGTGGCTCTCTTTTACCAACTGCATTATTATGGTGTTTGTCAGTATGTTAAAGGTACAAAGCATCGTTGAATTTACTGGTTTACATTCAAATTTTCTTATTTGCAAATTGCAGTTTTGTACTGTAAAATTTACAGGTTTTGTTCATAAATGTGTTTACAGCTTTTCTGATTTTTTTTACTAAATGATTCTGGCAACCACAGCTGCCAAAATTTAATTAATTATTTTTTTTTTTTTTTTTTATAACAACAACAGTGATTATTTGTACTTAAGCTTTTTTTTTATCATTCTTTAAAGATAATCATTTTATTCTAAAGGTGTATTACTGCATTCTGACCATTGTTATGTTAAGGCCAATTCACACCGCACAGACAAACGCCAACACACTCCAACAGACTAGTTGTCTCAAGTTAGCTGTTGTCTCTAGAATCTTATGAAAAATAATGTCATGTTTACACCACACCAACAGACACTGACCACCTGTCACTGACTGGGAGAAAAATGGATGATCCTATACTCACAATCCAAATTTTACTCTTATTAATATATTTGTGTGTCATTATTCACATGAAAAGACGGTGAATTAAACAAAAGGGGCTGTTGGTAAAGCCATGGTTGTTGTAATTTAAATGAAAACAAACTCTAACCAACTCCAACCAACATCTGACAGGGTTATCACACTGATCCAACAGACTCCATCAGACAGTCTGTTGGAGTCTGTTGGCGTTTGTCTGTGCGGTGTGAATAGGCCTTAAAAGTCAAAAAAAAAAAAAAAAAAAAAAAAACGAATTGTAAAAAGATTTCAGTAATAACCTGTAATTATGGAACAAGAAATTACAGTTTTTAAAGGTTTATCTACATTTTTTTCTAGAGGTTTTTTTCTGTTTTTTAACAGACATTTTCTGGTGCTCCTGCTGCCAGACAAGAACCGATTTTTATGATATTTTATTTTTTTACAGTGTACTTTTACTTTAAGATTGTCATTTTCAATTTAGCTTTAATTTATTTATTTTTTTATTTAGTTTTAGTAATTTTAGTACTTCAACTTTAGCTTATTTTAGTTTGTTTCCAAGGCAATATTTCTCATGTTAATTTAAATGTGTGTGTGTGTGTGTATATATATATATATATATATATATATATATATATGTATGATGTTCTCTATGTAAAGCTGTATTTCAGTTAACAAAAACATATTTTAAAAGTTGTAGTTAACATTAAGAACACTGGATTTTATTTTATTTTTATTATTTTATTTTATTTATTTATTATCCTTTTTGTCACAAAAGGTGAAAAATGACAACAGAACACATAAATTAAATAAATAACTCCTTGTTAACTTTAATGCATGTGCATACTATAGTTCTTTGAATTGTCTGAAGAAACTAGATGTGTCCACTCAACTAGAAAACACTACAGAGAACAAAATGTTGGAATCCAAAGGGGAACTGTTAAAGTATGTTAATAAAAAAAAACCACTCGTGTGTGTGTCAAACTTGCAATTTTGAGAATCGCTGAGGCCAAGCAAGGAAGCTGATTCTCAGTTGTCTTGGAGTGCTTTGCTGTAGGTTGGCAGTGTGATGTACAGCTGCACAGAAGAGTTCATCAGAAGGTGATGTTCTTTAGTTAAGGCATCTGACATTTCACATAAAGAATCGAGATGTTCACCCTGGTGTTCTGGCCAGTGGTTCTTGTTGGCCTTCCTCCACCAACTTAATCACATCATTTGTCTAGTCCTAGACGTGTGTTCCTATGATATGCAGAGAGATCTGGGTGTCTAGACTGTGCAGTAACAATTTCTCATTGATTCATCTATTGGAATGATGAATATGCTCTATTAAATACAGTATTATCATGATTTACGCTGCTTCACCAGCCAAACACATCACTCTTATTCACACCTTCAGATGATTGTATGTTACTATTACTCTGCTCATTAATGTGGGTTACAGCTAATATAGACTTTCCCAGTATTATTTATGAGCTATTCAGCCTTCAAATTTGTCAGGTATATAAAAGAAAGTTTTCAATATTTTATCTTTTAATCTTTTTAAAATGTTAAAGTGTTTTCTCTACAAACAAAAATGATTAGATTTTAACTTTCTCGACAGTGTCATTGTAGTATCAAACACTATTAGAGTTTTAGTTAGTATTCTGAATTAAACTGTATTATTATTTTTTGCCTGTTTTCACTTTAAAATTTAAAAGTTGTAATCTGTTTTGCTATTGTATTAGTTTCATTTGTATTTATTCATTTTTAATTCATTTATTAATTTCTATTTATTAGTTTAGTTTAATTTTTACTTTAATGAAGTAATTAGATTTCTTTTTTAGTTTTTAGTTTTATTTGATTAGTTTTTCATTTTGTCATTCAACATTTTGATGTTTTGTTGTTTTTTTAATATATCAATGTATGTATTATTTTATTATTCATTATAGTTTGTTTTGTTTAAATTAAAACTAAACAAAGCTATTTTAAAATGTGGGCAAATAATACTAAGTAAAATAAATAAATATAATAACTAAAAATAAGTATAATAAATATACATACGTTTTTCATATTTAATTTCTTTTAACATTTATTTTATTTCAAGTATTTTATTATTATTATTATTAATTCACTTAATTTATTAATTGTGATTTTAATTTTACAATAATAACCCTGTTTCGCAATACTAATTGTGAATGATTTCTTTATTATATGAAAAATGTGCTTAGAATATTCCATCATAACTTAAGGATATCTGAATTTTTATTTTTGAAAGATGTTGCCAGACTACTTGTCTATTTCTCCAATCCAATCATTTCCTGATGCATAAAAGCAAGTAACTAAAACCTTATTTCTCACCCAGCTAGAAAAAAACCTCTCTCACATTGCGAATTTGCATCTAAAATCATAATCTGCTCTCCAAAAATCAAGAACGCTTGGCAACCCCCAGGTTAGGGAACACAGCGCCATTCTCGCCCTCCTGTAAACATTTCCAGATCCAATTTGTTGTCTCCGTTATTGATAGAAGCTGTGCAATACTTTAATTCTGCCCTCATTTTAGCGTATTAGCGCCTCCAAGCACAGCAGCTCATTAATCAGCGTGTGCAGATGCTCCTAGCAGCCCGCAGTACTACTCTTCTTACAGGGCCGAGTCAATGGATCTCTCTGTAGGAGGCCGAGAGAGAGCGAGTAGGAGCTGTGAGGGCTCACTGTGAGAGAGAAGAGAAGGGGCATTGAAAATGAACTGGAGTGAGGAGCTAGCAGAATGATAAGAGGGCAAGGGCCTTCACATCGCCAAAGGAGACCAAGAGGGAACTCAGCTGCCCTGCACAGAAAGCTGAAGTCAGGAGAGAACTGACAGTCCAGCACAGTTCAGCTCAGGGCAGAGAGACAGAGAGAGAGGGGGAAGAAGACAGAGAAAGAGAGAGAAAGGGTGATCCCTGCTCTTGATGCCATCTGGCCTCTCTCACTGATCCAGAACGTGATACTGACAGCTGGAGGAGAAATGAGAAAGAAACAAGGGATGAGCAGAGAGGTGAAGAGAGAAGAGAATCAGGAAGCATTTACATTTCGTCAGACGTTTAAGCTCCTTTTCTTTAGACGGTTGAGGACGTGAGGAATCTCCTTCGTTCAGCCAGTGTTTGGACAAGAGACAATGGTTTTACTTAAAAGATGAAGTGGCTCTTTTTACAGTGTGAAAATAGTTGTTTCATTAACTACAGTTATAACTATAATAGTTATTCCATAAACTAACTGTTTAACAAGAAATCATACATTCTAAATCCATATGGCTTTATTCTGTGGAAGACAAAATTTGAATTTGTATGTTGCATGTAATTGTTACATTATATTATTTAGACATTACAATAAAAAAAAGTATATATATATATATATATATATAAATATGTATTTTTTTAATGTGTTAATATTTTACTTTTTTTTTTTTAAATCTGTAAAACAGCTGAGCTGCGGCAACACTTAAAGAGAAATCTAGTGAGAGTTAAAACCAGTTTTGAGGAAAGTTACTTTTAAAAATAATGCATTACAATATTGTGTTACCTCCTAAAAAGTAACCAATTATGCTACTTAGTTACTTTTTATGGCAAGTAATGCATTACATACTTTTGAATTCCTTTTTAAATCTGGACAGGGCTTGCTTGTTTGTTTTTAATATAAAGTCCTTACACAAGTGAAATTAATATGACTCAGGCTGAAGGACATGTAAATTCAAGTCTGTACAGTAGAGGGCGCAGTTCAAGCAAATTGCATGAAGAATATTAAGCAGGGGAAGAAAGTTCAACATTACTCAGCAAAAACTAAAATTACCCTCTACTGCATGCAGTAATTGAAAAAGAAACTCAGATAAGTCCCTTTAAATAAACTATATATATATGTATATATCAATGCATTAATTTACTGGTTACCTAAACTTGCATTTTACTTGTAATGTGTATAACTGCTCCTACATACACAGTAGCTGCAGAGTTATGCAAACAGTGTTTAGACAACCAAAATAATGTAAAGGGCAATTTTTAACCAGGACGTATGTGACGTGACACACATCTGTTCAGACAACACACGACTGCAAATATCAGTCATTTTTCAATCTGGATGGACACAAATAACAGACAAACAACAGAAAAGGTGAGGATAGTATCTCACAACTGAACTGAAAAACTATTTGGGACAAAGGGCCAATTATCATTGGTGGCCTTTTGAGCCGAGTAAATTACTTACCACACCTGAGGTGGTTGGAGTCACATTTTATGATCGATTTTAAACACATTTGACGTGTAACCTTTAATAATGCTGTTGTGTATTCTTTATTAGTTCATGCTAATTGGATTTTTGGCATTTGTAGCTGCTAAATGGTTCACTTACAGGGACCTCAGCAAGCATTCTCACGCTGATGGTAATTTAATAGTTTCTGCCTGCTGAAATTCACCTCATGAACCGCAATTGTGTCATGTTGAGCCAGTAATCCTCTGGTTCCAAATCTCTCTCGCTCTCATTTAAAGGGACACATCACCAGCTGTCTGAAAAATATAGCAGTGCAAATAGCTTTTTCAATAAACAATTACAAATATGTATTTTTTTATTGTTATTTATTCCATTATGGACACAAAGAAGAAGAAAAAAGATATATAATCATATACCATCACAAAAAAGGAAAAGGAAAAGAACACATAAAAATGTAAAATGTTAAAAAATATTGTGAAACTCAAAATCCAGAAGGTTGTAAACTGAGATATTTGCTACTGGAATTCTGAGATGGAAATGCAAAATTCAAAGAAAAAATCTAAATCACAAGATATAAACTATTTTAATATAAATGTATAATTCTAAAGGGGGAAAATATTGCAATTAGCTTTTTTAATTATTTCTTGGCAAAAAAACTTTGAAAAAAATTTCAAAGAAAAAAAAATCTGAATTTGGAACTGCTAGTACAATCATTGTAAACTGGTCTGAATTTTAAAATATAACATGCTAAATTACAGAAAATAGCCTATTTAATATCTCAGCATCTGTCTGTTGTTGTTAAGTTCATTTGAGTGACTCAAAATCTATTCTGGCAAATGAAACATCCCCTCCAGTCTTAGTTTTTAAATCTGAAGACTAATTAAGAAAGTAAATATCAGGGGTCTGATTATACATCAGGTCTAACAGCACCAAAGCATATAGCACTGCTTGTTTCTGCGCCGTACATCAGCGAGAGCGGCTCAGTGCTGAATACTTATGATTGCCAGTTGTAGTCATTCAGGAATGATATGCAATCGTTTACACTACACTTCTCAAAGGAGATGCGAAATGTGAGATGTTTGAAGCACCTATTACGATTGAAAGCCACTTATTGTTGCTAAACATACTGCATGCATTTACACACAAAAGAAGAGAATGGCTCAGAATGTAGCGCAACAGTAACTGACCACTTTTCCACATTGTTGGTTTCGGATCCATTTTTTCACATTCGTTTTTTCCAAAGACACAAATATGACAAAAAATAATAATTTGACTGTATAAAAGGCTACATAAAAGGTTTGATATTTCATATATGTTGTATTTTATATATAGTACTGTTAAATGATTAATCGCAAATAACAAATATGTGTATATAATGTGTATGTTTTATAAACACAAACACATGCATGCACATATGTAAGAAAAATATTAAATATGTTATGTTTTATATAATAAAATGTGCACGCATATATATAATAAAATAAAGTTTATGTAATAAAACAATTTAAATATATACATATATACACATAAATACCTACAGAATATATACTGTGTGTATAATAAACACATATTATATAAACAAAAACATTTTAAATTTATTTGTATATGATATATAATATAGGTTATATATACATATATAATTGTTTTTACATATTCTATGCATCAAAGAAATGTAAAAAAAAGTTTAAGTTAAAAAAAAGAAAGTTATGATTTCTGAAGGGTCATGTGAAACTAAAGACTGGCTAATGATGCTGAAAATTCAGGAATAAATATATTTATTTTAAATATATTATTGATTGATTCATTCATTTATTTAAGATTTAAGATTTCTTTTACATTATCACTACCACAAAACCAATCATAACCAATGCTGAGGTTCGATTACAAGCTCTGAAATGGATTACTAAATGAATGTGCAACGTGAAAGTTTACTTTTTCTTGACTGAAACAACATTTGATTGAGGTGTCAAGCTTTTATTCCAGTGCTTGAGGCAAACGCTTTGAGTGCAAAGCAGATCAGAAGTTCCTTTTCCACGGGATCCACAAGAAAAGCGGTGGGCCGTGTGGAGGGTCACAAAGAGAGAGGGGCATTTCTCACACTGAGCCACAAATACCTCAGAGATGGTTAAAGATGATGGCATCAATCTCCACCCCCCACTGACCCCCTAAAGGTGCTCCAAAAAAACGCTGGCCTTTCCACTGATTTGAGGGCGGCGTCTGCAAACCAGCCCATATTCCTATCACCACAAGAGGGTTTATAAAACTGGGCACAGATCAAATCACAGCAGCCAAAGTCAAAAATAGGTTGCATGCAGGGATGAAAAGTTCACGTCTTTCAGCACTGAACCAATGCAATGTGCTTTTCAAGAGCAGGTTGATGATTTTCAAAGTCATCAAAGTGATTTTCACTTATTTTATTGCATCTGTTATGCATTATTTTAAGTAAAGAGATAGATAAATGGATGTTCTGTTTGGTAAGTGTATGGAACATCTGCAACAAACTGAATGAAGCACAAAAACAAAAATGAAAAAAAGTCAAAAATTGCATTTAAATTTCAGCAAGAAGTGTCAAAGTAAATCTCACATTAACCAGGTTGTTTTCGTAACAATTTAAAAGATATTTACTATTCATTACCACATTTAACAGTTGTACTAATATTATATGTCACGAAAATAAAATAAAATAAAATTAAATTACATTTAAAAAAATAATAATAAAATAAAATAAAATAAAATAAAATAAAATAAAATAAAATAAAATAAAATAAAATTAAATTAAATTAAATTAAATTAAATTAAAAATTTTATTAAATTATAGTTCAATAGATTTCTTCAAATACTTAATTCTGCATAAATTAGACAAAATAAAACAAATACTTTTTCTGTTTATATATTACATAACCACAATATATCAGTGATATTATCTTAAATAATATTATCTAAAATGATTGTTAACTAAAATACTTCAATATAATGTTAATATAAGAAACAAAAACAAAAAATTGCAAAACATTACTAAATCTTTAACAAGCGAAAATACAAAAAACGCACAATACTAATATAAACAACACTGATAAGTAGCAAATTTGGGGTTGAGTGTCACTTTGGAAAAATCTGCAGCAATAGGCTTTATTTTCTTTTATGAAATATACTTTATTATATTCTCACTTTCTTTTGATTTTGGGGTGAAATTCATCTGCAAAGCACCTTAGCAGAGTCCAAGTCCACAAATAAGCACACTCAGAAAACTTCAAAGGCACGCCGATCACCATTCTGTGCCTGCTGGGGCAAAATTAGCTTAGTACTCATGTTGGGAGTCAAATAATTGTTGCATATGTGTGGAAATTATCTTTTTATTCACACCATTTTTATATGGAAGAGCTCTGAGAGACGGGCGACAGTGACTGGAGCTGCGACCTCCAGCTGTGTCAATTTACTCTCTTTTTACAGTTTTAATTATCTTCTTTTTTCTTCTTGAACGTAAACAATAGAAGTTATTGGTGCATATAGTTCTCCTGATAGTCATGATGATTTTCTCAAGAGAGCAAAAACAACAAGTTGTACGAAGTCTAGGCAGTTAAATATGCCAGTAGTTTGTATTTGTCTCAAATACATGCACAGAAACATAATATATAATTATATATACACTACACACTCTCTTATTTTTATGTCAGATAAAAAAATATACATATATTTAGTGAAGCATTTTCTCAGGCGACACCTTTTGCATGTGTTATGACCCAAAAAACTCACACCTGGTCTGCAAAGTTAACATTCCAGTTGTGATCTCCAAGGTGCCTCCTTCTTTCCACTTTTTCAGATGTGTAGGTACTTGTGTGTCTTTGACAATGTTACAGGAGCAAGATCATCCCAAGCTTGCATTAATTAAACACAGGCCCAGTCACATAGCTATCATGCTGTTTGAAGCTCCCTCTTTGCTAGACCACAATTCTGTGCTGCTCTTTTCTCCCATGATTCCCTGCTGCAGCAGTTCAAGCCTGGCCTGCCATCATCTGTCACTCAAACTGAGTCCAATGCGAAGCAGCCTTGTAACTCTCAGGGGACAAGAGCAAATGGTAAGGCAGGAAGTTAAATAATGCACAATAAGTAGCAGTCAGAGCCAAAACTCTCCAGCGACATCAACACGAGGAAGCAGGCGTTTGTCTCTGAGTGGTGAGTTCAGTATGTGTGTGTCTTTATAATAAATACACAGTACACACACCTATATTATATACACAAAAACTTTTATTTTGGATGTTGTAGGTTTTTTTGATCGTTGCTCGGCACTATATCATATTAATAAAGCTAAAATATCTGATCTGAAGGACTGAACAAATCATGGAAAAACAAACAACTGACACATAACTGAAGTCCAACCAACCAACACCTCTCATCCCACCCAACCCATGATTGTGATTCCCACCCATACCCCCCCAACCACCCACCCCCCCTGTGAAGCACTTCAACTTCCCGACTCCACACAAGTGGCATTTCCGCATCTAAATCAATGTGAACAAGTCAGAACGGTGAATAATTTAACCATCAGGGCCAGCCCTGTGTCTTCTGTCCCCTCGGGAGCTTCTGGGGGTGATAACCATCTCTGCCTCTGAGCAATTTACAGCCATCAGCTCCAGGAAGCACAACATTAGCCAGAAAACGATCTCCAATGGCTAGCCAATTCACAGCAACCAAATTGAAGATGCACCTCGCTGATGCCTGTCTATGAATCAGTGATAACCCTGCTGCTGGGCTTAAATAAAAAACAGCGCTTTTGGAGATTACTTAAGACTTGAATTACATCAGTTGTTTGTTTTGAAAAGAGGGGTTGAAAAGGGAGAGAGAACGCAATTGAAACATCAAGCACTCGATCGGTTAGAGGTCTGTTCCAGATCAGAGGTCAAATGAAAATATCAAATTACATCCCCAAATCCACATGTTATCAGCGGAGTGGCACAAATGAGGACTTTGAAGAGCTCTGCGAAGACCTTTTTGTCTGGGATTCTGGTTCTTGTGAGATAGAATCTCCTGCCAACTTTCTTTTAAAAAGGTTTTTTTTTTTTGCCTTGGCACTTGATCCTTGATCAAAAAGACGGGCAAAGAGAGATGAAAACAGAAATGGTTTAATGGTTCAAACCATCTCTGTCATGGACTGAATGCTTGATCAGATGAAAACGCTAATATTTGAGCTCTTTGTTTGCCAATAAGACTTCATTAGACTCAGTGTCAGCTCTTTTATGTGAACACAAAGGCTGATTTTGAGTTGAAATTGTTGTTGCAGTTCTGCTTCGTGTCTGTAAAGGGAATCAGATGACTCAACATGTGACTCCTGAAGTATTGATCTGCTCTTCTGCTGTAGCGGCATCTTTCACATGACAGAACCATGGCAATCAAATCAAACCTGCCGCAATGCATCTAAAGGTGGCAAAAAGTAAAGATTATTGAATTATTAGGCTTGGAATATACTGGGAAAAAAGGATACTTTGGTATTTCAGTATTTGTACTTACTCTTATTTGCAATTTCTTTGTAATTAATGACAAAATTTACATGCAATTTCTTTTTATCCTTCAGGAAACACAACAATTAAATGATATTAACTTATATTAAATGCTGAATGCTAATAATAAAACATGAAATAATGAAACATGAAAGCATGTGTTTTATAAATTAAATAAAATATAATATGTTATAATTTTGCATGCAGTGTAAATGCATTCATGCAACATTTCAGCTACATTGAACTGTCATAAATGCATCTAAATGCTGCTTCAGTCAATTCTGTTTCTTCCGCAGTCGATTGATTGATTTTGTATATACTGATTTCATATGATTGGTAACAGCTCTATATTATCTTATTAATAAGTGAAATTATTAATAAAATGTAAGAATTTGTTATGAAAGGTTATGCATTCATTTAATACGGTAAGGGGAAAATGGACCTTAAATAGCTCAAATGACTTTGAAACATTTGTGTGCAGTATTAAGTCATATAAAATGTAATTTCCCAACAAGAAAATTGTGGCTAGTGAAAATGCAGAGTGGCTAGTATATTTGGAAAACCACTAGCCACAGTGGCTGGTGAGCATAAAAGTTAATGTCAAGCCCTGTATGTGTACAGTATGTATGTGTATACTGATACTGATAGATAATTGGATGTTGGTGGGGTACAAAAGTTCAGGTTTTATAAAGTTTTACTAGTTTCAAAGAACTAGGAGAAAAAGAGAAAAAAAAGAAGGAAAAAAAGACAGAAGAAGCCCTGGTCTAAACATGGTTAGACTTGTGTTTTCTGCACCTCTCTCTCTCTCTCCTTTTATATTCTCTCTTTCCCAGAACCTACTATGGAATAATAACCATAATAGAAAATGGTGAAGCGAATCAATCAGAATAACTTTAAAATGCCGGAGGGCTTTTGGGAATATCAATGCAAGGCGGGATAGAGGCAGAAGTCAATACAGTGACCTCAGCTGTCATTACCGGTGGGTCTGGTCAATCAGACATGGGGAAGCATCCTAAAGACGAGCCATATATAATTAATGACAAAGACTGTATAAAGTCGCTCTCTCACGCCATTCACTAGTTAGCCATTACTGCTTCACATACTCCTGAAATAACAATGCTTTTGTGGATTATCCATTTGCTTGTGAGACTAAAAGTTAAAATTCAACAAATACCTAACAGTAAACTTTTTTTTGGCACAATTAATTGTTTGCACTATTACATAACATTCACATTTTCATATTCATATGTTTCTTAACACACTTTTAAAAGGTGCACTTTCTAATAATGGCAAATTAAGAATTTTAAATTACATTTAAATAAGGTTGTTTTAATAACCGTTTGCTGTGCTTAAAAAAGTACTTATTTTGATGAGTTAGCTAACATCCACATAATTTTACTTTTAACAGTAGTGTAAATATATTTTAAATATACTAAATTTCAAATTCATCATAAGAAATCTGTAATTACACACATATTTAATCACATGACTCACAATTTTCAATAGAACTATATTGTAGGTTATTATATATATATATATATA
>JAUMHE010000084.1:838165-848332 GCA_032359235.1 Enteromius mattozi | reverse complement strand
TCGGAACAGAAGCTGTTTTACCAAAAGCTGTAATACCAAATATTTATTTGATTTAGTTAATAGAAGTTAATTGATAAGTTAAATCTATTTATGGCATTATTTTTGAAAGCATCCTCATTTTACAGCAGTTTTACACGAGTGTCTAAAACTTTGAACAGTACTGTAGCTTTCCAGGTAGGTTTTTTTTTAAAATTTTTTTTTTTTATTTATTTAAGTACACTGGTACTGGAACTGAGTCAACATTTAACTAAACATCACTGAATAATATTAGTTATTTTCCTGTTTATTTCTGTGAAGCTGAAACACAAAACAGATGTAAATACGGCTGGTCAGGTATTGATGTGTGTCGAGTTGTGTGAGGTTTTGATGTCACAGAATAACCTTTAAGGTGTCCATCTCTCTGTGTCAGGTATCAATGCAGACAGTCTGGCAGTGGACTGGGTGGCAAGGAACCTCTACTGGGTCGATAGCGTCAACAGCCAGATCAATGCAGTGGGACTGGACGGTGATATTACCAGAACCACAGACCGTGTGGTAATACTGGGTGAAGATCTAGGGCAGCTTCGCTCCATTGCTCTGCTGCCACAGGAAGGGTTTGAATAATCATGCTTTTGTCACTTATTTAGATTTACAGAGCTACCAGTGGGCACTACAAAGCATGAGAACCACTGTTTTAGCATGTCACCTATGTAAATTTGACCTGATATTTGTCTTTCTTTCAGAATTATGTTCTGGTCAGAAACTGGGGATGAGGCTCAGATAGAAAGAGCAGGAATGGACGGCTCAGACAGACGTGTACTGGTCAGTCACTCTCTCCGATGGCCCGTCAGTTTGACTGTGGACTCCCTGCATCACAGGATCTACTGGACAGATGAGAAACTTAAGTGCATTGGATCAGCCGATATTGATGGAGGAGATATTAAGGTAGTGTATGTGTCCACCTCAGCATCTTAAAAAATGTCTAACATGGCGAAACATTACATGATCTGCTAATGTTTACAGTTGCTTTTCTTGTGGAATGTTTCTGGATCAACATTCCTGTATTTTAGATAAAGTGGTGGATGAAGTACAAATATCAAGTAATTAAGTAAACAATAAAATTAGTTGGTATTCAGTTTTGTAGGTTGCAAAATTGTGGGTAACAAAACAGTTGATCCACTGACTTGCATAGTACTTTTTTTCCCCTACTATCGAAGTCAAAGCAACTATTTGGTTACCCACATTCTACAAAATATCTTCGGTTGAATAAATATTGGCAGAATTTTCATTTTGGATGAGCTCTCCCTTTAAGTACTGTCCACCACTGGATAGATTTGGGTCCTGGAAGTGTCCCTATTACAGGTTATGAAAGGTTTATATTTTGGTTTTGGGAGTTTAACAAGTCCCAAAGATTCGTTCAATGATTGGTCAACTTCATTTAAAGCGGTGTTTGTGAGCTTTTAACAGTCCAAAAGCAGCACCTAGTGGCAAAGTATGAATTTACGCTTTCATTCAGACCAACGCATAAAAAAAAAAAGAATTTGTTTTCTTTATACACGGTGCACTTTCAGATTTAAAGGTTTTCAGGATGTTTTTATTCACTTACAGCTGTTACACACTCCATGAAAGCTCATTTTCAAAAATCCATAATATAGTAGGGGCACTTTGATTGAAATAAAAAGGCATTAGGGGTCAAAAATGATTTAAACAAAAAAAAAAAAAACTTTGCATGCTTTCTCTTTCCGTCTTCCATAATTTTCCAGATCTTGCAGATGATGGAGACCCCCAGTCCATTCTCAGTGTCTGTATTCAATGATAAGGTCTACTGGTCTGATACCAAAAGGGGAACCATTCAGAGAGCTCACAAAATCACGGGCAAACTGCACCAAGTCCTGCTCAAACGTCCCGGACAGCCGTTCGGTTTGAAGGCAAGTTTTCCTGAACACTGTGATCATTAAAATCAAATGAGACTCCACAGACATTTGTAAAGTACAGGCTAAATTAGCTTGCTTTGAAACATGCATGTGTAACATGTAAATGAGTAACTGGTGCTCGTGTGCATCTGCAGGTCATTCATGCACTTTTCCAAGTGGGCGTCCCTAACCCGTGTGCTTCCCAGCACTGCTCTCACCTGTGTGTTTTATCCCCGGGGATGAAACCAGTGTGCAAGTGTCCGTCTCAGTTGCTGCTGGATGAAGATGGACTGACCTGCTCCAAACACAAAGACTCGTCCTTCCTGCTGTTTCTTTCTCCAGCTGCTGTCACACAGGTGTTACTGTTAAGTCATATGTTCAATAATTGACTAATTCATAATATTCATGTCACTTAACTTAAGATTAGATTATCCAATGCTTAGTTAAGAAAGCAATTCAAACCATTTTCTCTTTGATTCTAGCATAAGATCAGAAATAGGATTTGGACCGTTTCTGTTTGACAGCAACAAAAGATAATCATAAGTTTAAGTTTTATAGATTTTTATTTATAGGTAAGTGTTTTGACGGAGGTTTATTGAAGATGTATGAATTTTGTAAATGGAGATGAAAAAAAAAAATACAAATCTTACACACACACACAGGTATAAATACAATAGAAAACGGCAAAAAAATTACTGTCTGGAAATTCTTACAATTAAGCCTTTAATATGCCATCTTTTAAATATGGAAGGTCTTCTATGTGGATCGTAAGTGCATTAGACTTTAACACAATTTGTCTGTCAGATTTATTTGCAGAACAGACACGGCAACATGAGTCTAAAGAACTGGCCTGAACATCGACGTTTTGACCTTCCAACAATGAGCAAGCCAACCATATTAGACTTGGTACTGCGTGACCTCAGCCTGTACGTGTCCGATGGCGGGCAGCCCGTCGTGGGGCTCTTCAAGATGAAGGACGCAGCCCTGGTCCCTCGTGGGAAGCTGCTCCAGCTACATAAGGACTCCCTCCGTACGTTCTCAGTGGACTGGATCACTCTGAACGTGTACTGGAGCAGCGAGAAGCTACCCGGCCTGCAGGTCACCTCATCAGATGGAGCACACACCAGTGTGATAATAAAGGATGGTGTTGGAGCTATTGAATCTATTGCTCTGGACCCACCCAGCGGACGCCTCTGCTTCTCAAACAAACTCCAGGAAGGTCGCACAACCTTGTTGGAGTGTGCCTATATGAATGGACAGAACAGGACAGTGGTGTGGAGTAATTCAGTCCGACCAACTTCACTGATCTTGACCGATGAAGGGAATAAACTGTACTGGGCTGACACTGGTATGTTTTATATACACTCATATGCTCGCCAAAGCTGCATTTATTTGATGAAAAATACAGTAAAAACAGTAATATTGTTAAATATTATTAGAATTTAAAATAACTCCTCTCTATTTGAAAACATTTTAAAATGTAATTTATTCCTGTGATCAAAGCTGAATTTTCAACATTACTGCAGTCTTTAGTGTCACATGATCCTTCAGAAATCATTTTAATATGCTGATTTGCTGCTCAAGAAATATTTATCATCAATGTTGTGCTGAACAAATCTGCGTATTAGAATGATTTCTGAAGGTTCATGTGACACCGAAGACATAAAGTGTGTTTATATCTATGTATATGTAATATAATGATCTTTCCTCTAGGACTTGGAGTAATTGGTTCAGTTTCTGTAGATGGTTCTGGATACAAGGAAATAAAGACAGAAGGCAGCTTGATGGCATTTGCCTTGGTTAACAAAGTTCTTGTTTGGATTACTAAAAAAGGTACTTTTGAATGGGGAAGTTTTGAGCTCTTCTGTGGGGGAAAAAACCTTACCAAGTCATACCATTATAAGATGGTTTTTACCTTATAATCTGTCCATTGTTGTTTAGGCTCCACTAAGTGTTGGTTTAGCGATGATGAGCACACAGGGAAGCTGTGGTTTGAAGTAGACACCGACATCGTCAGTCTGAAAGCATTCGCAAAGTCAAGACAAAAAGGTGGGGAAATGTATTAAATCTATGAAAATTATTAAGCGTTAATCTGTCCATTTCATATTTCAGGCACTAATCTCTGCTCTAATGGCAATGGAGGCTGCGGTCACCTCTGTCTTGCATTCCCCGGAGGAATGGCATGCCACTGTGACTATAATCACCGCCTGGTCAACGGCAGAGACTGCAGTCCAGACCCCCGCTGCCCTGAAGGCACCAAACCTTGCCTGAGTGAACACATCTGTCTACCTCTGAAGCAGTTCTGCAACGGCATCGCCGACTGCCCAGATCATTCTGATGAGAACTGTGAGGAATCAACAACCTTCTGGTTTAACTTTAAAAATGTTTTAGGGGGGAAAAGTTAGCTTTACCAATAACATGGATTATTCTGTTGTAGGTTGCTGTTATTGGGGTGTATATTTTGCACTGTTAAGAACAAAATCCAATTTTTACCCCAAAATCAAATAATAAAAAGAGGAAAATGTAATTTTGCATAATGCAAATAATCTTAATGGTCCCAACAATTGGTTTGATTTTATTTTGGGACACTTTAGAGAATTAAGTTTCTTTGATAATTATATTTTTTTTGCTTTTTGTTACTGTAATATATCATAAAAATAGTAAAGAGTAAATAAAATTATTATAAAATAGTCAAGTACTTATACATGGATTTTAAAAAAAATACATTAATGAATATATACTCAATGTACAGAATACAAAAAGAGAATCTGTCATTGCATTGATTTAAATATTACAGGTTTATTTTATTTTTTTTCTTTTGATTTGCTGGGTTGGGGGATTGTTCTCTAAAATGTTCCAAGAAAAAAAAAAAAGGTAAAATTTGCAAATATTTTCATAATGAAAATAACCTTAATTAGCTTTAAGTATTTATACATTATTTTAATTTAATTCTATAAAAAATGTTTTTTTGATTGATTTTAATGACAGAAAAGTGTACACAGAAATGGAAAGCAATGATAAACACAATGTGTACAAATACAAAAAAAAAAACACAGTAAAAAATAATAAATATATCAAGATTCGCTCAACATTAAACAGGATCCATATAATAGCCATTTTCTTCTATTTTGACTTCTCAGGTCTACAGGATAAGCAACATGTCTGGCTCAATCCTAAAGCGTTTCGTCCAGGTTTGAGTAATAACGTCGTACCAGAGAACGTGGAGTCGGAGGCGTGTAGCGTTACGCTGTGTAACGGCAATGGTAACTGCGAAACCCAGAACGGAGTGACGGTGTGTGTCTGTGAGGCGGGTTACAGTGGAGAGTACTGCCAGGAACCTTCGAGCGGGCTCTCAGACGGGCCACTTCTGTACGGAGTAGTTGGACTTTGTGCCGCTGTGGTCATCCTGGGGGTCACCTTCGGTATCGTTCAGAAGAAAAGAACCACAAAACGGAGGTACACCGTAATCTCCTGACTTTCATTTACTTATGATGGTTAAAATAGTATTTTTTTTTTTTATGATGATTAAGCTGCGTTTGTGTTTAGGCAAGCAGCACGGGCTGTGGATGTGCAGGAAACGGGCATGAAGAAACTAGAGAGAAGACGAGAGAAATCTTCTGAAAAAAAATCTAATGGAAAAGACACTGAATTCTCAGAGGTATGAAATAAGAGAGTGGTGGTATTAAAGGAGTAATTAACCCAAAATGAAATTTAAACCCAAAAGAGAAAATACACTCCAGAACACGTTTTTCTTCACTGGAACAGATTTGGAGAAATTAAGCTTTACATCACTTGCTCACCAATGATTGCTCTGCAGTGAGTGGGTGCCATCAGAATGAGAGTCCGAACAGCTGATAAAAACATTACAGTAATCCACTCCGCTCCAGGCAATCAGTTAACATCTTGTGAAGTGAAAAGTTGAATGAAACAAAGAAACAAATCCATCAATAAGATAACTTCAAACTACTGCTTCCTGCTGAAATGAGACAGAAATATGCAAAGATCAAGCATGTGGTTCAAAGTTTTCTTTGTTTTTTTTTTTAATGTCAGTTAATATTTATGAGAGGATAAGATGGAATTAAAAGAAGCATTATTATAGATTATGGAATCAACAGTTTAAAGTTGAAACACATTAATGCTAGATTTGTTTCTTACAAACACACCTTTTCACTTCACAAGACATTAACTGATGGACTGAAGTGGTGTGATTTAACTTTTATCATCTGACTCATTCTGACGGCACCCATTCACTGCAAAGCATCCATTGATGAGAAAGTGATGTAATGCTACGTTTCTCTGAATTTCTTCTTAAGAAGAAAAACTCTTGGGTGAGTACATTTTCAGAAAATGTTTATTTTTGGGCAAACTTCTCCTTTAATTCAAGACCTATAAAAAGTGGCCATTAGCAAAGATGGTGTAATATTTTCTGTGAAAATCCTTGATGAAGTTTTGAAATTTTTTTGTGTTTGTTTGTTTTTTTCCCTCTCTTTAGGAAAATGTGGTAACATCTGTGGACTAGGCTCAACATCCCGACTGTGGCATCTTGATTTCTTTTGAAATAAAATCATGTTGCATTTTGAAAAGTAAATTTCACAGCCTAGTTTGTGCAATTACCTTCTGTACCGTCTGTAAACAGACTGTTTCATAACGATCATTATGTTTTTATTCAATAGAAGCAAAATAATATGAAACTTGAAAACTGTTGTGAAATGATGCTCTGGACCACAAAAATTTGGAGGAATTTTTTTTTTATTGAGGTGGCTACTTGGAAAACTTTGGCCCTGCCTACAATATGACCTTAATAATGCAAGTTTAAAGAGATTTAATGCATATTTGCAATTTAAAGAGTACAAAGGAAGGTACAACACTAGAGAACGTCTGTGGCATCTCAAGGTTAAAGATCAGTTTTCTAAAATAGGATGAAGTGTCTCATCATCTTTGCCAGCCTATTACGCATCAGTTCAAATCATTTTTTTTTTTTTTGTGATCCAGAGAGAAAGACGCAGACGTCAGCTGGGTTTTGGTTATGGATATGGGCATGGGCATGTTTATCCGTTCTATGTTCCCTTCCTTGAGCCTGGCCTAACGATTTCACTCCTCAAATTTGCTTTGGTGATCACACCAGACCTTCCGTTCCCAGGCCTGCTGTGACCTCCCTGCCATGCAGACAACATCATTGGTGCCGTTTGGTGACCCCTGCCCTCCACCAAGAGATGACGATTTAAACAACGATCATCTAACAGTTTTCATTTATGTTGACCCCAAGAGGTGGAGCTCGATGGGTGGGGACCAACCTTTTTCACCTGGTCAGTCCAGCGATCTTCAGCCAGTCTTCGCCATTGTCCCAGGCCTTTTTCTCCCTGCATCCCAGGGCAGCCAAGTAATGCAAAGTCCCATTCAAAATACCCATGGGCCAAAAGCTCCAGAACCAATAAGGGTCACTGAATTTCACAAAAAAAGATTGTTGAAGACATTAGCGTTTGGCAAATCTCACTGTAAAAAGGCGATAAATCTTCATGACCTTTTAAGGCATATTCACACCATAATATAATCTTAACTACAACATTTTAATAACTGTTCTAATTGTAAGGTTACATTAACAAAATGTTTGGGGAAGTTTTGCAAACAAAGGACCATTTGCTCTAGTCATGTACAAAGAAGCCAGTTTCTACTACAGAATTTAAATGATTCTTGGAATTACAATAATTTATGTCACAGCTCTGACTTTCCTGCAACTTTAAGATGCAAAAGTGCAACTACTGAATTAAGTTAATGCTGTGGTGCGAACAAGTTTTTATGAATACATTTGTTTTACTGAAAAAAGCAAACGCTAATCATTTTCTTTCTAATAATTTAATTCGAAACTGTTGGATGGTTTACCAAACAAGATGAAAATTTAAACTTTAAACCATAAATTATTCACCCTCATGTAAACAATTTATGCAATGAAAACACTGATCAAATTCAGCAAATGAAATGGTTAACGAATGAGCTGTGCAATATATGTATCGCATGGATGAATTAGAGTCATATCTTGCTCTATCATTTATTTCATGGTGTCGCAAAATACATTTACATCTGTAGCACGGACATGCATTTTTATGCACTGCAGATTTTAAAGTTAAAGCTCAAACAACTTTTTTCTGTGCAACATCTCTGTTTCAGTGTGAGAGGAGATCTCCTTTTTTGCTGCTTTATTGGCTTTGAACGATTACTTAAACATTTATATGCATCAGAATATACATCAGAAACCCCGTCTTAGCAAGTATGCTCATGGACACAGTGATTTAGTTCTTAAAGGGTTACTCCACCCCAAAATGAAAATTTTGTCATTGATCACTTACCCCCATGTCGTTCCAAACCTGTAAAATCTTTATCTTCAGAACACAATTTAAGATATTTTGGATGAAAACCAGGAGGCTTGTGTCCCATTGACTGCCAAATAATTTGTACTGTCAAGGTGCACATATGTATGTGTGTATATATACATATATATATTAATTATACACACACACACATATATATATATATATATATATATATATATATATATACATAATACACTTGTTAAAAATATCACAAAGTAAAGACTAATTTATTGACACAATGTAGCATTTCTTATTTATTGTAGTTTGTTTGCAATTAGTTTCTTTTTCTTATTTCATCAGTTTATTTATCTTCAGTGAGATTCAGGTTTTTTTGGTGGCTTATTACACTTGTGTTAGTTTGATATTGACGTTGGATTATAAAAATTCTATGGTATCAAAGATTTTAATATCATAAAAATCTTTTTATAAGAAACAATAACGTGAGATATAGTTATCGTGATATAAGATTTTGGTCATATCGCCCACCCCTAGTTCACCCAAAAAGCATCTCATCAGTTCGGGTGGACTATACCCAGGGCTGTCTTTGGCTGATACAGAGTCCAGTGTGAGTTAGGGAGCGGGGCCCAATGCAGCTGAAAGACCCTGACTGTACCTTTAAAGAATCTCCAGTTTTCTGTTTGTGGTTTTATTTCCAGTTTGCTTTGTTCTGATTTAAAAATAACGATTTGCCTGGTTTCCTGCCGTGTTTCTGCCCTCTGACTGGAATCTCTGCTGCAGGCTGTTTCTGTCGTACTGTGTCTAGTCTGATCATGTTTTCACCACTGTGATGATTCATGTGTTTTGTTATAAAAACATTTGAGGGTTTTAGATTAATTCATCTTCCCCATAAGAGTTCTCAATGACTATTCAAAACAAACGATGGGTTGAGCCCCTGGGTGTGCTTTCAATTAAACTCAGCCAACCACCTCGTGGTTAAATTTCTGGAAACAAAACATGTTTACCGGAATTAACAAGTCAATTTTCTGGTAACCATATGATCTCTTTAGTGTAGGTCTGACTTCCATCTAGAACTGCAACCCATATGTGAAATTACAGAGAAAAGGAACATAAACACATCACAGATTTGACACCAAGCGTAAATTTGATAATTAAATCGTATATAAATATGCACAGTTCTGTTCCATCTTCAGTGCAAGACTGACGAACTTGGAATATTCTTTCATTTTTCTGAAGAGTTCGAACAAGCAGGGTAATATTTTACCAATTTATACTTTCATATTCAGAGCATATATCATTTTTTTTGAAGCGTGTGTTCTTTTAGTAATGTTAACTGGTAATCTTATTGCTGATTATTGATTGTTTTTATTATTAATATGAACAATTTTCATTCTCTAACAGGGAGAGACGTTTAATTAAAGATGGATGGTTTGGGACTAGCACTGTTTGGAATATTTTTAGTGTCCTTCACAGTTTCTAAACCGGTAAGAATATTATATATTTTAATATATACATTCAGACTATGATTTCTCAAATTAAGCATGGTTATTTACATGAACTAGGTTATAGGTCTTAAATATTTAAGATACTCTTCATTTCGGTTTCTTTTATCATTAATCCAAACTTTTGTCCATGTAAAATGCTTTGAATTACATTGGATGAAAAATGCATGGTACCAAAAAAAAAAGTTTATCGTTAGATAAGTGAAATGGATTACTAGTGATTATTAGATCATCTGTTTTCCACTATAAACATGTTTAAAAGCCACTGAAAGATGTATTTAAAAAAGCCTTTGCTACTGTATGACAATGCATTTAGAATTTTACATTTTTCCTTTAAATTTTTATAATGTTTTATCTTCATCTGACTGTACAGTAGGGGTGTGAACCTACACTGGTCTCACGGTTCGGTTCGATTACGATTATTATGTCATCGATTCGGTTCAATAC
>JAUMHE010000084.1:818237-829117 GCA_032359235.1 Enteromius mattozi | reverse complement strand
TATCTTGGTGATACTACACAAGGTACACACATTTTTAGTGGATGTATTAAGTCCATTCTCCTCAAGTTTACACAGGTGACCTAGCAGAGAAACCACAGGTGTATTTCATTAAATTAATTATCAACACGATCCACTAACATCCTGATCCACTATCAACTGGTTATTTCACTAAAACCCAGAAAACTTCTTTTTAAACAGTCTTTGAGCTTAATAAAAGTTATTTGGTTGTATATTGTTATCCAATGCAATGATAATTTCTACAAGCATGACTCATGAACATTATTCATTTTAATACAGCATCCCAAGACCTTAATAGTTTATTTTTAATGTTGAAGCCCTTTAATAGTTGTTGTTATTGTGTTTTCTTTCTTTGCAGGTCTAGTATGTAAGAAAAACAGCATGTCCACACTTTTCTGTGAGAAACTCAAGCTGCTGGGTCGCTGCTCACTGCGCTCGATCCGCAAGCAGTGTTGTGTCACTTGCATGATGTAACACTGCAGAGGTCAGGCTCGGGTCATCGACCAAAAGCACAAACTACTGGACATGCAGACGTCCCTCTCAAATATATGAAAAATATGTGGTTTTTACTTGAACAAAAGAATCCTAGGCGTTGACCTTCCATGTGCCTTGAAATGCTTCCAAAAACATCAAGTTTAAGTTACAGGATTCATCAATTAGACAGTTATATTATTTTTTGCACTCGTTGTTTTTCTTGTTTTAACCCAAAAAGGTTTACCAGTCAAGAATAGGTTAAACACACAGCAAGACACCACTATTTTATATCATGATCAGTTGGAAACTGCTTTGAACCAAGCAAAAGTCTTTGCATGTACAGGCTGATATTCAGGTTATTCATTAAAAACATTAGCTGTTATTATCTGAAGTGTCATGTGACCACTGCCTGATGAACATTATACAAAACATTCACAGTGGAAATGTGCAGTTCTTAAATTAGTGTAGTTTTACTAACTTATTTTGCACAAAGCTGAGGTTAACTCAATAATTTGTGTACATGTGTGCAAAATTCTTAACTAATTAACCCAAGTTGTTATTAGATAGTATATTAATAGGCTGCATGAAAAATTGAGGGCATAAATTTGATTTTAGATAGTTACAGTCTCAGGTCGTTTTTGTTTTATTTTTTATTTGCAATGAAAGATACTTTTAATTTGTGTGGACAAATCAAATAGCACTAACATTTCAACATAATTGTAACCATTTTTTTATTTGCCACATTAGTTGATTATTAGTTTTAATTTAGGTGATTCTGTCGAAAAAAAAGACCCCCCTGCTAATTTTTAAAGTTTAATGTTATAAACATACACTCTCAGAAATAAAGGTACAAAAACTTTCACTGGGGCAGTACCTTTTCAAACAGTACATGTTTGTACCTAAAGAGTGCATGATGACATAAGATTCAGCATTATAAAGGCAGAGAAAATGAAAAAAGGAAATGACTGCAAAGAAAGAAAAATACAAAAAGGAAATAACTGTGAAGCAACAAGATGTTCTGCATTATTAGGAGATTAGAAATGGTACTTTAAAGTCAGTGTGTGTTTGTAACTTCATTGGACATTGATATTTGCTGAGTGTTGGGATGAAAATGCAGGTACAAATAATTCAGGTACAAAAAAATCCAAAGCAGCCAGAAGCGTCAACCTTTTTCAGCTTACAAAAGATCTGGTCTACTTCTACTACTACTAGTTTCTGTTAATCTATTATTGCCATTTTAATATAAATCACATTTCTCATTCACATTTAAATAGTTTTTTAATGAATTATAAATGTTTTAAACTGTATTCACCCTCAGGCCATCCAAGATAAACTGTAGATGAGTGTGTTTCTTCATCAGAACATTATTACATCAAAACAATATTATCAATAGGACTCATATTGTGGCCAGAAGCGATGGTTTAATATTAAAACGCCATGCTTGTTTCTTGCAAAAGTGGAGTGGTGTGGATTACTGTGATGTTTTTATCAGCTGTTATAGTATGTATAACATAAGTTTGTGATATATAATTAAGTGATATAATGCTACATTTCTCCAGATCTTTTCTAATGAAGAAACTCATCTACATCTTAGATAGCCTGAGGGGAATACATTTTCAGCTAAGTTTCATTTTTGTGTGAACTGTTCCTTTATCTGCACTGTTTTTGTGGTTTTTCTAGTTAAAGTGCTTTTGTTGACTTGATTTGAAATATGGATCCAGCTGTGTGAATGTAGTGTTGGTGCGGCTCATGGAGCTTCATGGTGCTGTTATGGTGCTGCAGACTGTTGGTGCTCTATGCTTACAAGGCATTTTCAGGGTGCTCAAACGGTTAAGACATTGTTAACCAGTTAAATGCACATTATCACTGAGGATGGAGGTGTTGCAGGTCAATCCTCTCTGGCCTTTAAAACAGGCTTGAACATTTTATACTGCTCATCTGTACTGCTGATATGATTATAAATAAATGCAGTCATGATGTGTCCAAGAGCTTCTGTCTGCTGTTTGATTTGCTTGATTGCTTTCGGACCATTCTGAGACCATGAGATCCAAACAGTGTTTCAGTTTGGGGTTCAGTTAAATTGTTTATAAGGTTACAAAAGATTTCTATTTTAAATAAATGCTGTTCTTTTGAACTTTCTATTCATCAGAGAATCCTGAAACCAAATGTTTTTACAATTTCATCAAAAATATTATACAGCACTGATAATAAGAAATGTTTCTTGAGCATCAAATCAGCGTATTAGAATGATGTCTGAAGGTCATGTGACTCTGAAGACTGCAGTGATAATGCTGAAAATTCACCTTTGCATCACAGAAGTAAATTTCAATACTGTATATAACACAATAAAAGTTATTCTAAATTGTAATAATATTTAAAAAAATATTACTGTTTTACTGTATTTTGTTCAAATAAATGCTGCCTTTTTTCTATTTTGCTTATTAGAACATCACATTCTTAGCTTATTGATTTGCTACTGGATTTAAACTACAGGATTCAGTCTTTGAATATTGATGCAAACTGGTTTAGGAAACCAAACCAAATATTTAAACACTGAAAAATGTGTATGAACTTCATAATGTTTTATTATTTGATTTTTCTCAGTCACATTTGTGTTCATACAGCAGCACAAAACCGGTTGATCATGTTCTCCAGCATGATTTGAGATGTTTAAAAGAGCATCCTAAATCATATTTTTCCCCATATTTTAAATATACTTTGTGTGATGCAAAGCTGAATCAGCATAATTGTTTCAGTGTCAGTGTCACATGATTCTTCGTAAGTCATTCTAATATGCTGATGTGTTTAAATAAAATTACATTTAATTGATTTTAAATATCATATCTTTGTATGCCTTTTTAAGTAGGCTACTGTTAACTGATTGTTAAGAACAGGACATGCAGAAATACTGATGTTTCTGGAGACTTTAAAGCTTAGTCCACTACGAAATGTAGCCTGCCACTCACCCATTGTTTGTTCTTCACTAGCAACACTTTTTCAGGTCACCGTAAAATGGGAAGAGGTGACTCTGCAATCCAAACCATGCCGATTCAGGCTCCATTACAGAGGTCGGGTTAAATTAGGCCAGATTTGGCCGGTTTTTCTATCCCTTATAACTTGAAACCCACTTGGCACCGCAGCGCTGTCAGCTAGATCACAGAACGACCACATTTGTCAGCAGTGCCAATCCATGTTAGCACCCTAGATTTTGTGCGTTTCATGACAAAGCGCATTACTCAACCTTGATTTTAGCGCAGTTATATAATCACACATTACCGTAATGTGCATCCAGCAAAGGAGGGCCACATACGCAGTGTGATTCTTAAATGGCAGCGAGGCGACTTCCCTTTCCTGTGTACCACTAAATAATTCAGACATCCAGTCAGAGCAGATTCAATGGTCCTGATTAAACTAAAAGCAGATCACTTCATAATATTACTTAACTGGAACAACTTGTCTAGCTTTACACCTCGGGCCGAATGGCGACACGCACTGCGATATCATGAGCACACAGTGCCTTGTGACGTGAACAAGTTCAAATAAATGTTAAATAAAACAGCTTACGGGATATAACTTGGGTTATGGTTAGTTTATATTATATTCATTGGTTTACATATGATGTAAGGTCAGGTCACCTGATCAATGAATTCATGACAAGCATGTCCAGAGGCTGGAAAACAAGAAACCATCGCTGCAAGCGGACACCCCGACACCTTCAATGGACACTTGCCTCATCAAATATTTACTTTTAGTGACTGGCAAAACTGCTCACGGCCAGAATGGATGAAAAACAAATAACATTCAAAGAAACCGAGATTTCCGAGCTAGCTTCAAATCCTCTGAATGTAAATATAAAGCATCACTAATCACAAATACTCAGGTTTATGATTTAAACAAACCCCAATCTCTAAGTATTAACTTGACTGTGTGTTTTTTGAGGGATGCACAAGTGTATTGGCCAATAATCGGTATCGGCCGATAAAACCAATTGTCTCCAATTATCGGTTGTTTAAGGGATGATAATCAGGGCCAATTATGTATCTTGTAAAAAACAAACATGTCAGACAACAACTTGTGTGAAGAAATGTATTTAGGGCTTTCCAAGTTAAGGCAGAATCTGTTTGACCCTATGAATCACACGTAGTTCAAACCAGGGTTGCCAGGTCCATGGTTTCCATTCATAAAACATTATTTGTAATGCGCCTCCCATCCAATAATTGCAAAGAGCAGTGTGCTTTGTTACTTTTGATAAAAAAAGTCTCCGCTTTCAAATTCTGTACACTTTATCACAAAATTCAAACATTAAATGCCATTTTGATTTTTTGTAAATGTAACATGACATGATTGCTGTAGCCACCACAGTTTTAGCGGCTGCTAGTGAGAGTATTTTCCTATTTTCTATCAAGTTGTAGCATGAAATAAACATGAATGAACATCAGAAGATGTATTGAAAGACAAAGTACAAATTACCTAAATATACCAAGTGCTGTCAAACAATTAATTGCAATTAATCACAACCAAAATAAGTTTTTCTTTACATAATAAATAAGTGTGTACTGTGCATATTTACTATGTAGGCCGTATATATAAATAAACACATAATAATAATAAACACATGAATGTATATATTTATGTAAAGATATTTTGTTATTACACTGTATAGTAAATACATTTAAATATAACATAAAAATTAATAATATTAATATATTAATGTATACACATAAATAATTTCAAGATATAAACTGTATGTGTTTAATTATATATGCATAATAAATATACACAGTACATACAAATATATTATGTAAACAAAAACATTTATTTTGTGATTACTTGCAATTAATTATGTGTGTGTGTGTGTTGTTTTTGCATGTGCTTAAATCTCAAATAAATACATAAATAAATAGCAATGACAATAATAGTATTGTTGTTCGTTTTAACCTCTAATTTTATGTAGGGCTTAGTTTTAGAAATATTTAACTATAAAAAATAGTATGTACATGTAGGCTATGTAACAAATTATGCATTTATTTTTGTAGTTTTGTAAAATTAAAAAACTGTCTCTGTACTTTTATTCAATGTTCTTTGTAAGCATGCTGTTATTTGATGTAACTGTGCTGTTTCTAACTGAATTTGAGGAGCATTACAGAGAGATAGATCTATTGAGATAAAACTAACCGTTAAAGCCCAGATCACAGGGAAAGACAGACCTCAAGCTTCTGCACAAGTCCTCTAAATCTTTCTTATATTACATGTGACCCAAAAAAAGAGATGTGAAAGGCCACATTTCAATTGGGTTGACTATTCCATGTTTTTCAAATAAAATCCACGATTGTGAGATCACATGCGGGGTGGTTGTTGGCTACCGCAGCATTTGATTTTATTTGAGTTTTATCCATGGGTTACAAAAAATAAAGCCTCACAGCAAGCAAAGCATGTTGCACACTCGCAGCACGTTAAAATGCAGGAATGTGTGACCAGACTGGATAAGGTTGACGGCACTATGACTGAGATATTGCTTATTTCAAGAAAAAATAAACAGATTAGTGGTGTAATCATAAGAGGGGCAATAAGAAAGGCTCACTTCCAGTGAAGAATCCAGAAAAGGCTTTTAAGGGGAAACAAAGCAGGAAATGCAGATAAGATAGGGATGTTTGAAAAGGCAGATAAACCAAACCACACAAGCCATTGGTCACTGGAAACACATTTCAGTTCATCAATACACCATAAAACTTTGTTGAAGTCCACTTTTCCACTGAGTTTTGGCGTGTTTAGTTCTTGTTCTAGTTTACTCAAAAAGGGAAAATAATTTGACATTCTCTAATTTAACTCCTTTTTTTTTTGAGTACTATGTACTTCAATTTCTTCATATTAACATTATACGTTGTGCATTGTTTTTACTGACTTTTAGAATCTTTCTGTGATTTGAATTTCTTGTTTTGGTGCCAAATTTGACCATAAACGCCTGTGGTTCTAATAAAATAATCAATTCATAAACACACTCCACAGAATAGCAATGACGTGTAATGCATAACAGACTAAACCGATGTCTTGTCTTTTCAAGCAGTGTTGATTTAGACCTCGGGATATTATATGAGGTGAAAGGGACGTGATCCGCAACAAAAAGAAAAGACATAACATGATGATTCTGAAACTTTATCAGACTAAAAGCTTCTTATCATCAGATGGGACCAATCAAGAGTGGCCTCTGGTTAGGTTTGTTCATCTTCTCAAGCGTCTGTGCTCTTTTCCTAGTCCACTATCAAAGAGCTCCAGATAACAGCCATTCACAAAAGCCCTATCAGACAAACCCCGCACCTACAGACCCCGAACGGAGAGGGAATTCTGGGTGGGGGGGACACGGCGAGGAGGAGCAAACGCTGCATGTGTGAGAGTGTGAGAATAGAGGAAGGGACCGGATGACAGACAAGGAGTTAGGGAGGGGGTGAGGACAGCAGCATTTCTGTGAACCTCCTGGAGCTAGGAGATCACATCAGAAGACAGGATGCCACGAACAGGGTCGTTTTGACGCACTTTCCCAGGAAACGCAAGAGGAATAAGTGCTGCCATGATAATCACTCCCAAATGGGATTAATAAAGCGCTTTATCTCAGCATCAGAAGCTTCACAGACTCGCTCCTCAGCCTAATTCCACAACTTCATGCTTTCTTCACCGGTCTCGAGTGGAGTTCTCTGGAGCGAGAGGCATCCATGCACATTCACTGAGCAGCATGTTCCATGAGGAGTACCATGAGGAGATGGACAGTGAGTAACAGTGTGTCTGCATGCTGGTCGGTGCGTGTCGTCTATCTTCTCGCCGTCTCCGTGATCTTCGCGTCCAGCGTCACCTGCCGCAGCGCATGTCCCGTGCATCGGGCGCTCAGGGTCGCCAACTCCTCATCCGCCTCCGCCTCCGCCTCCACCTCCGGGCGGCATGTGCGCAGCTACGTGCACCTCCAGGGAGACGTGCGCCAGAGGAAACTCTTCTCCTTCCAGAAGTTCTTCCTTAGGATCGGGAAAGACGGGAGAGTCAACGGCACCAAGAGCAAAGACGACCCCTTCAGTGAGTCAGCTAATAACAAATAAATACTGCGTTTATTCGGAGTCGCTTCATTCGTGGCCAAACAAAAACAGAGCGATTGCGGGTGATTGGAAAGGTTATCACGTGCGCATCACCTTATCTGTTAAGAAAATACATTCATCAGTGAAGGCACAAAAAAGCCATAGTTTAGAGTTTTATTAATTCCGATTCAAATTTGAAAGTTGTGTTTGAATGCAGCCTAATAATCACGTCATCAATAATATTGGTAATGGTAAAGTTATGAACTGAATTGTGTCATTTAGATTTAAATCGAAAAATCTAAAGTAATCTAATAGTTTGAAATTAGGCTACTTTAATTATGCTTTTTAACAGATTAGATAGATAGATACAGAATATGTTTATTTTATTTGTTTTTTCTGTATTCATTATATTCAAAAAATATTGATTATCGTGTCATGAAATTAACTTTAATTGTGAAATTGTGAATTGCAAATGAATAATATTCTAATTAATAGACTACATTTATTAATTTATTTAAATTAAAATTTAGAAATATTATTACATAAACTTTATATACATTTTGTTTATAATTAAAGAAATGACATTTTTATAATAAAATTGTTAATAATACATCTTTTTTACATTTAAATGTGCATATAAATCAAATGTTTTATGATATTTCTATTATATAGACTTTCTATTCTATTCACATCATTACTATAGCCTGCAATATTAGTTAAAAACCATTTGCAAATGGCAAATTATTGCACATTATATCTAAGCAAACCACCTTATGTGAAACTAAATTCAGGCTGGTCTGTTTTAATGAACCACACAGGAATAATATTACTAATATTCAAACCCCATAAATGAAATTAGCCGCTCGAATAAAACAAACAAAATTAATGGGCCATTAAGGAATGGTGCTGTTGGCTGCAATATCCTTTTAAATGCATAATTGTGTCCTGACACCCAGAAACCTGAGAGCAATTAACCCACATATTGCCGTAAATGTTTCCCCTGACGCAGCAAAGGAGGAAACGCATCCTTTCTAATGTGATCAGAGGTTAAGCTTTTGTTTGCAATGGCTGTATATATCTAACAGAGCCATGGATCTTTTATTAGATTGTCTTTGGTTTGTTTTCAAGTATTATGAGCCCATCAGGAAGATGCACAATGTGTTTTCGGTGTTTTACGCAGAACAAGTTAATTAGCCATTACTCATATGGAGCCCATGTGCAGATAAGGGTCTTCCTGTTTCCTCTGCGTGTGTGTGTTTGTGTTTGTCTGGCGTCTCGCACTGACATCCCTTCCTTTTTAACGCCACGGGGCATCTTGATTTAGGCGTGTGTGGTTGATCGGGTCTGGTGCTTTTTAAATCAAACTTTCTTTTTAATATCTCAGTTGTTTCTCCTAGACAGCAGTGAGATGTCTACTGTTTCTTGCATTGTTCCTCTGACAAAAAGTCTCCTCTTGGGTTTCAGAAGAGATCTCAACAAGGTCTCAAACCGTGCTTAGATAGTGTATGTCAAGATAACTCAAAGCTGTCACTGGGGTGGTGCCTTACACTTTTGTACTTAAAGGATCTATTAGGGTATCTTAAAGGTATGTATTAGTATTATTAAGTGTGCATATTAGTACCTAAAATGTATATATTAGTACCTAAAATGTGCATATTGGTACCTCAAGTTTGCATATTAGTACTTAAAGTGCACATATTAGTGCCTCAGGTGTGTATAATAGTATCTAAAGTGTACATATTAGTACTTAAAGTGTGCATGTCAGTACCTAAAGTTTGCATATTAGTGCCTAAAATGTCCATATTAGTACCTCAAGTGTAAATATTATTACTTATAGTGTATTATTACTTAAAGTGTGCATGTTAGTGCCTAAAATATCCATATTAGTACATATAATATGCATATTAGTACCTGAAGTGTACATATTAAAGTGTACAGTTAAAGTGTACATATTAGTACCTCAGGTCTGCGTAAGAGTACCTAAAGTGTATGTTAGTATCAAAAATTTGCATATTAGTACCTAAAGTGCGTATGTTAGTGCCTAAGATGTCCATATTAGTACATATAATATGCATATTAGTACCTCAAGCATACATATTAATACTTTAAGTGTGCATATTAGTACCTAAAAGGTATAAAAGTGTACCTTTTAAAAAGGTACTGTCCCACTGATAAGTTTTGAACCTTTTTTCAGTGTATTCATTGTTGAATACAATCACAACAACTATTCACTCATTTGGTTTTATTTATGTTTCTTCTTTTAAGAGGGTAATTTTTTATGAAATCCAATGTAAAGTATTACAGTTTAAGATAAAGTTTGATCTGACCTCCTTAGCTTCAGTTTTGAACAATCTTATTGCAAAAAAAAAAACATGTCGAAAGTGCACACTTAGTTTATTTGAGTTGAGCATGGAAATGTACTGGGCGGTTGAGTTGTCCTTGTCAGAGGGTAATTTGTTTTTGTGTAGCATCAGACATCCCTGTGACATCTGGCTGTGTAAACGTAATCAAGCCCTCAGAGGTGATCAGGCGCTGAGAGGAAATGTCTGTCAGATCTGTGCGTGTGCGTGTATAGTTTCCTCCTGATAGTCTCATCTGTGATAAAACAACAGACACACACCACTCAACCAGACTACGCAAACTCCCCACAAGTCAAACATCATCAGCAATCATCACGAGGTGATCAGACTTTTTCCGCCTGGATGATAAAACAGACTTGAGGGATCATTTGACTTATGCCAGTAAACAACCACCCAGAACACCCTAGCAATCACTCAGAACATCCAAGCAAACACACACCAGTGCTTAGAATACCTTAGCACTATGTCAGTGTGTTTTGTATTGGTAAGCTCTAGTTTTATGGGCTTTTATTATTAAACATGCCTTAGAAATAGAGTGTTAAACTAAACATACATGGATCACTCTATAGCTCTGTGCCATTTAAACCCTGTCTTTCTGAATTTCACAACTCATTTATTCACAAGCTAGTAGCTAATTTAAGCGGTGTACAGCACAGCTGGTTGCTCTTATGTCTATAGGAGTAAGCTTACAGTGTGTATGTGTGTGTGTGTGTGTCAGAAACAGCAGCAGTAATACACATGTTCTCACTTAACTGCTCTCAACTTTTAACCAGCCCTAAGAGCCTCCTGAGAGACTCAAACATCACATTTTGTTAAAGTTCTTGACGGTGAGAACGAGCAAAACAAATGTGTCAGTGATCAACATGTGATCCCAGAGGAACATGTTACTGCTCCACCATATCAACTTTATCTCAGATGTTTATCCTGAAAGAAGTAAAAATAGGCACAAATGAGACAATTGTTGACACAC
>JAUMHE010000084.1:800359-811526 GCA_032359235.1 Enteromius mattozi | reverse complement strand
CTCCCGGCTCGCTCCCCTGACAGCACGCCAAACTCGCTAATCATTTACTCTCAATGAGGAAAGCGTGAACTCTTGAATTCTAATTTGAGTGGTAGGGGTAGGTTTTGCAGGAAATTTAGCATGGCACTATGTCATCATCATGACACGTCTGTAAACATAAAGAAGCTGTCCAGACTACTAGGCTATCACATGAGGATCATGCAGGTGGCGGATTAAGTCTTGTCTCACAGCGGCTAGGATAATTAAATGTCAACAAAAAATTCATTTTGATGGTGGATTGTTATCCAGAAAGTATCATATGAAGCACATGTGAATGAAATGTAATTATTTTCCAGATTTAAATGTATTTCTGATTACAGATAGCCTGGGATTACACAAGATTTGTATTTTAAAGAAAGCCAGTTTGAAGGGAGCATAGTTTGCTTTTTGGGTTAAATGAATTTCTTAATATGAAATTCGAATGATGTGACAAGATTAGACTGTACAGAAACTGAAATCACACACTGATACACGCAATACTCATAGTCACGCAATGCTGATCTTGTTAACATAAAAAAATCTGAGAATAATGTATAACAATAAAAATAATTTGCACGGTTTGATGTGATATTAGCTAATCGATCATTAGATTTAATAACCAGTGGTAGGGCGATTTACTGTAATGCTTTTTTCCTCAGTTGGTCAGAACAAAGCATGGCAGACTTGTTCAGATGATAATACACAGTGAAAAGTCTTATTTTGGTCAAGGAGTAATCTAGAATCTGTGATTACTATAAGTACAGGATTCAGACTGGTGCAGTGACTGACAGCTACACATTCACCTCAAAACATTAGATTCATCCACGCTGGAGAACACAACCCCATGCAAAAAAACAAGCAAAAAAATCATTTATCCTTTGGAATTATACAGACACAATAATGCTGTCTGATCTAATAGAGATCAGGATGTAGTGTGTTTTCTGGTTGCTCAATAACATGAAACATATGTACATGTTACACAAGAACTGGATTAACAGTTAAATGACACAAAAAAAGAATTACGACCAATGATAGAAATGAATAGTGAGGCATTTGCCTAAATACAGAATTTATACTGTACATTATTGATTGAAATTGTATGTTGAACACGCCTGAATTATCTACCTGAAAGTTTTGTATTTCAAACAAATGTGCCAGTTAACATTAGTAGATCAAAACCTTTCATCAAATTGTCCAAAAACCAAAATGTGTCACATTGAACATTTTTGATCCAACTTCAAATGTTTATTATTCATTAATCCATTATTCATATAAATTCTTCCTCATTTTGTGGAGCTTCTTCCATGTCCACATCATTGTCTTCCAGGTTAAGATTTAAAGATTTATTTTCGGAGAGTAAATGTAAGATGTCAGATCTTTTACTTTCCTTTGCTTGTGTGATGATACTTTCCAGGATAGGCTGCATGGAATAGGCATATTCCATAATGCTCCTAGTTTTACATTTTTCTCCTTTGTACACATATCCACCGGTGTGAACGCCAACCAGATAACAGTCTTCATCAAAAACTGGAGAGCCAGAAGATCCATGAAAGAAACAAGAATCATATGTGATCTGGTTGTCATACATTTCCCATTTCTCTGCCAAAGACTGTTGTGTCATCACATTAATGAAATTGACATTCTCAGAGATGTGTTTATCTGCAGCCTCTTGTAGATGCTCTTTCCCAATGATGAAGCAGGGGTCCATTTTCTTGACCCCTTCACCTGGATGTCCTACAATGCAGATCCCACCATGGTTAGTAGGGGGGGCATGAATGTATCGGCTGAGCAATCCAGGACAGTCAGTGATATCATCGGTGTCTTTCAATTCAAGAAGAGAAAAGTCAAGATACGTGTCCATGTTGATCTTTCCATGATAGTACGCTGCAAGATGTTCCTTAACCGGCACACTCTTGGTCTCCTTCGCTTCTAAATCCTCATAACCAAATACTGCAGTGAAAGTCTTTGAAAGCTTCCTGGTGAAAGGGTCAAATTCTCCAATAACATGTGCATTGGTGAGGACGAATCGGCCAAAGAGTAAGAAGCTGGTTCCTCTGGGGGAGCCCTCCACTCGAATCTGACACACAGAGTCAGAGAGGCGCATGAGATGCTTCACTTTCTTTACCTCAGAGAAACTCTGAACACTTTTATCATATTCTGCTCTGAAGAACTTCTGGATATCAGGTTTGTTCCTCAGGTTCTCTCGCTGCTTTAATGTCTCCAGCAAATCTTTAAACTGAGCACGCAGAATTGCTAGAATCTCTTTGGAGTCTGGAATTATTTTCGGAGGATGAGTTAAAGGGTTGGTGGATTTCATTTTGTGTTTCTTTTGTGTTTCTTCTTGTTCAGTGTTGATGGGCTGCTGGTTAGGATCAACATTTGTTTTCAAATCAGCGGCTGAAGCTTCATTCATTTCAAGGCTGGCTTCACTCAGAACCTCATCTTGGCTGTCTGGCTGTCTTTTGTCACTCCTAACAATGACCTCAAAATGCTTTCCATCAAGATGCTCTACAGGGCTTAACATATCATGGATTGTTTTGCTCGCTAACTCAAAAAGTGCACAGTGTTTCTTGAATATGGCAATAATGAATCGTCCGTCACGCCGCAGAGCAGCCTCCAGTTTGTCATCTTTCAACGCATACACACAAACATCATCAACGTTCTTCCTCAGCTCATTGTTTTTCATTAAGCGTTTCACTTTCTTCCCTCCTTTTGTTTTAATGTAAAAGCTTACAAATTGTTTTGATTCATTGGAGAATGAAAGTCTTCCAGTTGTTTTTTTCTTCAAAGGAACATTTCCACTATTTTTGATGAAGGATATATCTAAGATCTCATCTCTCTCAATGAGACAGCAGGGGAAATCAGTCTTCACAGCCGCTCTAGGAACTGCTCCTTCACGTCTCTGGATCACTATTTCTTTCTCTTTGTTGTCTTCTTTAAACTTTCTGAAATTCTTGTTCGTATCAAGAGCATCAAGCAGAGTCTTGGATGTATTGCACACAACTGCATGAGTCTCAGATTTGTAGCAGAATTTAAAAGTGTTGCTTTGCCCTTCAGCACTCTGTTGAATCCAGAAGAACAATAACACACAAAGCATACAATATTTTCAAAAAATTTTCCAGGTTTAGCTTTTTCCACAACCTCTCAATTCAGTTACAATCTGATTTGATATTAAGTCAATAATTGGTGCATATTGTGCACTTTCAAATTCAAATAGCTTATTGTCATGTGAGGAACACAAGTTTCTTCTTTTTCTTACTTTGCTGTCCACACTGAATGTCAAGACAAGTGCAAAATATTAAAAAAGTAAAAATAGAACATGCATACATATATACAAATAGACTTAAGTTCAGTTATGTTGGAGGAATAGACTATGTTCATTTGTATGTCCAAGTGTGTGATACTAATTGTGCAAACCAACAATATAGTAATGTGCAATATTGACAAGTCCACATTTATCAGCAGTAGTCTTAGATCTTTGAGTTCAGCTCATGAAAAATGGGGGCAAAAAAGTGTTTATAATTTTGTTCAGTGTATTTGGAAATAGGTTTTATTTATATATAATTTTAACGTTTTTAAACGTAACTTGTGTTTTTGTAATTCTTTTATCTATGTAGTTTTCTTTTTCTATACATTTTAGTGTAAAGACTAGTCGTATAAATAGTCATTTTATTAAATTATTTCTTTATTTAGTTTTCAAGTTACTTTAGGACTTAATCTAAATAATGATGAAAAGTGTGAACTAAAATAAACTTTAGTTTTCTAAGTTTTGAAATGTTTTACCCCACTTATTACAACTCTCATACCTGTTGCAGATGACTTTTTGAATGTTCTTCTCTGACTCCTTACAAAAACTGTTTGTTCTTTCCTGAGTGAATGAATATGAAATGTCATCAAATTGCTAATATGAAAGCACCAATGTAACTTTTTTTTTAACCATCACTTTCTAAATCATTATGAATGATGAGAAAAAACAGCAACATGGATATTTAAAGCAGCTAACAAGTCTTCCTAATAACATTTTGTAGAAAAATGTCACTTTTTCATCAGCACCCATAAATGATTTATGTGGTAATATGTCAGTATGCAACATACCTTTAATGGATCACGGCCATTATTACCAAGTCCTTTTTTGTTTTTCTTGCTTGTACAGTTTCCTTCCTAGAACAATAGGAGTAGCAGAATTAAAGCAGTTTATAACATTTTTTGTGTTCAAAAAGTATATAATAAGTGAGTACACCAAGAATTTATACTTGTTCTGAATTACTAGTGTACCACACTATTCAGACTATTTTACACTGCTCCAGATAGGTACCACTGCGGAGTAGCCCAGTACCTCAGTGATTCACCATAGACATAAATACAGAGGAGCAGTTCTTCAGCAAGACCCACACAGTTCTACATACTGCAGCTTTAAAATAGCATATGTTTTAATAATATCAATTAAATACACTTACCAAACAATTACTAAATTTGCATTGAATTTTAAAATATTACCATGCAAAAGTAAAAAAAATAAAATAAACTGCACTCAAATTTTGCATCATTTCACTCAATGTGTTTTATAATGCCCAAATGGAAAAAAATACAAAACACACAAAAACCCATGAATATGAGGGTGGGAAAAAGGCAGGTCATGCGTACTATACTTCAAGTCTTCTAAAGCAGTAAACTAGCTTTGAATATAGATGTAACACCAAATGCAGAGGGGGAAAATTTTATTGTAATAATCATATTTTGGTCTGATTCTCACTCAGGTCTGAGAATTTAACTTCTTAGAGCTGAATTATTAATATTTAAATATCATGGCCTTACCTGAGCATTTCCAGTAGTTTGTGACGCCCTTGGCGTGTAACTGTCAGATTGGCTTGTCTGAAATAGACAATCTTCACTATAACCCACCACACTAAGGCTAAAAAACTCAATACAGTGTTCAACATAAGACTGTAAATAGCCAAGCTAAGAAACGTTTACAAATATTTTAATTTAGAAATAAGATGTATAATCCATTATTGCAAAATTGCATTTTCTTACCACCAAGTATTTCCGAATGCTATTATTCTTCATTTTTATGGCGATGCTGATCAAGTGTGATGTTGGGAGTTCAGTGTTTCTGTGAAGAGGACAAATCACATTATATTCTGATGAGGAACTCACTGTACCCCTTTCCATTGGCTTTAATGAGTTACATCTGATAAAATTCTCCGTCAGATCATTCAATGGAAATTTTCTGTCTCTAGCCTTTACAGATATATTACACTTGAAAAACACCTCAGGCTTACAATTTCACTCCATTTTATAATGAAACAATATTTAATTAAAACAATTTCACCTTCTTGAACCAACAACATGGCAATGTTTGTTTATTAATTACTTGTACAGAATTCCAAGCAACACAAAACAGCTCATCCCCACAGTCAAGTACAGCGAAAAGGTGGTTTATTTTGCAAACTAAAACAGTTTTTCTATTTAAAATACAATATGTATTCATAACTATCAAATGTATGACGTAAATGACCAAAAATAAATAAATAAATAAAATATATTTATACAATTTTATAATGAAAGTATTGGTCCCCTGGAATTGGCACTCGTGTTTGTTACCTTACGTTGTTAAGGAATTGTAAAAAAAAAAAAAAAAAAAAAAATTGCATTAAAAATTAACGTTACAATTAAAAATTAAAAGTCAACCAATAATATTTTCCTCCTCAACAAACACATAAATCACGTAAACCTTTGGATGCAAGAATGGATACGAACACAAAACGAAAGCCATTCGTTCACGAACGAAACACCACGGTTTTAAACAATTTAATATTGTTTACTAAATCTAATGTTTAAACAGGACTGTGTACGTTTCTTTTTCTTCCTTTCTTTCTCTCACTCACAGATTAATCACTTAATTACAAACCGAAAGCTGCTGTATACAGGAAGGTGTTTGCATTTATTTATTTATTATTTTTATTTATTTTTGCCTTTTTTAATAACATATAGTAAATGATATTTTTTGTGTTGAAATGTTACCTTATGTGAGTTAAAGTATAGCCTAGTTTAAATGAAACAGGCGAGAGCGCGCGGTCTCCGTCTCTGGCGGTTTGTGATCTCGTTCAGCGCGCGCAAACTATTTCAAATTCTTCTTCGGGTTCTTCTTCTTCTTCTTGAACTGTTTTATGGCGGTTGGCAAACCAGCAGGCTGGCGCATTTACCGCCACCAACTGGACAGGAGTGTGGAGCGTTGATTGGGAGTTAGTGAGAAGAGGACAGAGAGACAAAAACAAAACTATATTCTATGAATCAAACCGGTTTCTCTGAGGAAAGACATTAATATATTTCAGACCCTAGAGCCTTTCTGTGTATTTTTTACTATATTTGTTACTGTCATTTCCTTGATTCCTGCATTGCTTAATGTTTCTAAAAACTCCACTCTTTCATTATTATACTTCGTACACTGAATCAGTACGTGTTCAACAGTCTCTGGTGTTCCACATTGTTCACAGTTACCGGATTCTCTTTTGCCGATGATGTGTAATGAATAATTAAGGGATGTGTGCCCTATTCGGAGTCTGATTATAATAGAGTTCTCCTTTCTACTTCCATAGCTGTTCCTCTCAGTGCCCACTTTGTTTTGAATATTATCTAAATGTCTCCATTTTGTCTCGTTATCCCAGTTCTTTTGCCATATTCTGTTTAAAGCCAATTTAATTATTCCCTTAATTTCCATTTTACACAGAGGAATATTGATGTCGATCTCCGAGTGCTTTAGAGACTTCTTGGCTAAATGGTCCACTTCATCATTACCTTCTACCCCCACATGTGCTGGAACCCATAGGAAGGAGATGCTCAATCCTATTCTACATATTCTGTAGAGATGCTGTAAGATTTCGCAAATGATGTCTTGTCTAGATGCAGATGTCCCACTGATTAAGCTCATCAAAGCTGAGTATGAATCAGAGCAAATTACCACTCGCATTGGATGAACTTCTTCCACCCATTGTAGTGTCGTCAAAATTCCGATAACCTCTGCTGTGTATACTGAAGCATGATCTGTAATTCTTTTTCCAATACTGTACTTGATATTGGGGATGAAAACTGCTGCTGCTGCACGCCCTGATTCTGGATTCTTTGATTCTTGGGGTTCATTTTTACCGGCGGGTTAAAGATTGTGGACCTACTGCCACCTACTATACTGGAGTATGTAAAATCTAAATTGTCTTTATTTAATTGCTTCAAATTACAGTCAAAACCAGACGTTTACATACACATTGTATATTGTACAATGTAAAGATTCAACAAGGTGCCAGCCTCTAGATTATCTCCTGCTTTGTTGTATCTGATGTTTTATTAAACATCAGAAGAAAGAAATATATATATATATATACAGTGGGTACAGAAAGTATTCAGACTCCCTTAAATTTTTCACTCTGTTATATTGCACCCATTTGATAAAATAATTTAAGTTCATTTATTTCCTCATTAATGTACACACAGCACCCCATATTGACAGAAAAACACAGAATTGTTGACATTTTTGCAGATTCATTTTCATGTTCATTTTACCCATCTTTTGCAAGCATGGGATCTAGTGTTATTTAGTAGCACTAACACTACTAGTAAACTAAAACTAATTAACCCTTTTTTATTAGTTACATTAAAAAACATGTTTTAGGTAGGCTATGTGGTTGCAAGTCATTTCTTATAGGTACATTTAAATAAAACAAATTTACATGACTAAGTTTTAAGATTTTATTTGAATGTAGCTAAAATAAATAGTTTGCAACCACTTATATAGACAGATAGATTTTACTTCAATGGCATTGAAAAGGGCCTGTGCATTGCCATTAGCATTTAAAGTAATGAAAAGTGTTGTTTTTTTTTTTTGTTTTTTTTTTTATTTAGTTCTGTTGATGTGCTTAGAAGGATTTCACAAAGACTAACAGGATAATTTATATTGACTAGAGAAAGAAGTGTAATCTTAACTAAAATGTCAGATTTTTATTGTAGAAGAGAGAATTAAACGGAGTAGAAATTATTTGATTTGGGTGACTGAACAAGCTTGAACATGATCCCTTACAACAAAAGAAAAAACATTAAGATAAATCAATGTAAAATCAGCATACAACATCAACAAAGTCAAAAGAATATAAACATGGATATAAAGATATGAATAAACAATTTGGATAACAATAAGAAAATACAATAAATGAGAATGAATCTCAAAAAATTTATATGAAATGTGAAAACCCATAAAACATTGAGACAAACCTTTCAGAATTTAAGCTTTTACAGTCATGTCACCCAAAAAATGGTGATATGTTTAGACACTTAAGAATCTTCCATCTCACAGTCGGTCTGATTCTCTTGCTCGGTGATCCTGGACTCATTGCTTTTCTTGCTGTAGGCTTCTAAGGCATTGACAACCTCATGCAAACCTTTTATCTTAGCCTGTGCTCTGATCATATCCAGAATGGGCTTCATGGAATAGGCATATTCCACAACGCTTCTGGTTTTACCTTTTTCTCCTGGGTACACATATCCACCGGTGTGCACACCAACCAGATAACAGTCCTCATCAAACACTGGAGAGCCAGAAGATCCATGAAAGAAACAAGAGTTATAACTAATCTGGTTTTCATAAACCTTCCAGTTATCTTCTAAACTCTTCTTTGTGATTATCTGAATGAAACGGAAATTCTCAGACTCATGTTTATGTACAGCCTCTTGCAGATCCTCAGCAATTAGGCAGGGGTCTGCTTTCTTAATCCCACCATCTGGATGTCCCACAATGCAGATCCCACCACGGTTAGGAGGAGGGCCCTGAGCATATCGACAGAGCAATCCAGGACGGGCTATGATTTCATCAACATCATCCAGTTCAAGAAGAGCAAAGTCAAGTCTGCGGTTATCAACATCTGTTATGAAACGGTAAGCAGCAAGCTGTTTCTTGACTGGCACCAGCTTCACCTTTGAGTCCAGACGTTCAAAATCAAATGCAGCTTCTAAACGCTTTGTAGGAGAAAGCTTGTCATTACACTCAAGAAGGTCCCTAACAACATGGGCGTTGGTTAAAACAAATCGGCCAAAGAGTAAGAAGCCGGTTGCTCTGGCGAATCCCTCCACTCGAATCTGACACACAGAGTTAGAGAGGCTCATGAGCTGCTTCACTTTATACACCTCAGAGAAACTCTGAACGCTTTTATCATATTCTGTTCTGAAGAACGTTTGGAACAGAGCGCTCTTCTTTAGATTTTCTCTGTGCATTAACAACTCCAATAAACTGTCAAACTGTGAACACAGAATCTTTCGAATCTCTTCGGAGTGAATTATTTTAGAGTATTTAGCTGTGCTGGTGTTTGTGGATTTCACTCCTTCTCTTTTTTGTTTTTCTTCTTGCTCAGTGTTAGCATGATGCTCAGGATCAGTGTTTGCTTTCAAATCATCAGCTGAAGCTACATTAATTTCAGTGCTGACATTACTTAAGACCCGATCATGACTGGCTGGCAGGTTGCTGTCACTGATAACAATAATCTGAAAATGCTTTTGATCCAAATATTCTACAGTGTTTGACATTTCATAGATCGTCTCACTATCCATCTCAAAAAGGGCACAGTGTTTTTTGAATATGTCATCAATAAATCGTCCATCACGCTTTAGAGCAGTTATACAGTCCTCGTCTTTGAATGCATACACGCAAACATCCAGACAATTCAGCCTCAGATCCTTGTTTTTCATTAACAGTCTTATTTTCTGCCCTCCTGTTGTATGAATGTAAAACATGACTAAAGTTTCAGGTTTTGAAGTATCAGTTGGTTTTTGCTCAGTAGAAGCATTTTCATCCTCATTGATGAACTGTATTTTTAAGATCTCATCTCTTTCAATAAGACAGCAGGGGAAATCAGTCTTCACAGCCGCCCTAGGAACTGCTCCTTTGGATCTCTGTATCACAATGTTTTTTTGTGTGTTCTTCTTTTTTATGTTCATGAAAATATTGCTTTTCATAAGAGCCTCGAGTACAGACATGGATGTATCACACATCACTGCGTATGTATTGTTTCTGAAACGGAACTGAAAAGTATGGCTTTTCCTTTGTGTGTTCTGTTAAATTTAGAAAAACAGTCACATACAAACATTTAAATGACACATTTGAATAAAATTTATGTTAAATTATTTCTCATTAAAATGTAAAACGATATACCTGCTGAAGCTCATATTTTGATGGCCCTGCTTTCTCTGATGAATCATCCATCTTCTCCTGTGGAAATGGCAGCATAAAGTTATAAAGTACAGTTCTATCATTGTTTATCTTCATTTTCTTTGTGGACAGAAACTTGCATGAATTTTAGTCTTCTATAAAACACAAAGAGATTGTTACTAGAAATGTCCAGATTGCTGTGTTCGCTGAACTGTGGCTGCCACGCTTCATAAAAATATAACAATAAGCAAACATACTAAATAATCAATCGATTAATGAATAAATAAACTGTCTACCAAGTTTTCTGAAGCTATCTTGAGGCTCTCGGTTTGGCTGATAGTTGATGTGTGATTTTAATGCATCTAATTCATCTGCATCTTAGCAAATGTTTTAATGTAGGGCTGTCTAAACTTGGTCCTGGAGGGCCAGTGTCCTGCAGACTTTAGCTTTAACCCTAATTAAACACACCTGAAGCAGCCAATCAAGCTCTCACTATGCATGTCAGGTGTGTTGAGGCAAGTTGGAGCTAAACTCTGCCGGACACCAGCCCCTCAGTACAAAGCTCTGTTTTAATGCAACCCCTACAAGATATCCACCTGGACATCATTTATGGGATATAATTAATGAAATTGTTGATAGGAAGAGCTCTCTGTGGCCCCGTTTACGCGAAGGGAAGACGCAGATATTTCCCTGCGGTTTGGCCTCTCATTTACACGAAAACCCCGTTTTTAATCACAGAAAACGATTATTTCCAGTCAAAGTGGAGATTTCTGATAACACTGGTTATGTGTTGCCGTGTCAACTGGGAGAAATAGGGTTTTAGGTTCTCAAACGTCACATTATGTGCCAGAAAATGCTTAACGTCATGTGAGCACCCTATTTTGCATAGATATATATACTGACTAGATGCGCCTTGGGGCCTCTAAGCATGCGTCAACATCGCCGCCATCTTGTGTCGGG
>JAUMHE010000084.1:785087-796148 GCA_032359235.1 Enteromius mattozi | reverse complement strand
TATACTGTTGTCACAATCTTTCTTTCTCTTTTGTTTGGGTAAGAAGTGTTCAATTTAAATTAAAGACATAAACATAATACTTAACTACAAATATCTTATGTTCAAGGTCATAAACTATGTGTAAAGTATTTAGAATGCAGCATAAAAATGCATGAGTAAAACTTTTCGAGTTCTGGTTCAGTTCGCATAACTGAAAGGAATGCATTTATTTTATAGATATAATAACACAGACCTCCTGTTATCCGTTTCCTGTGGTTCTTCTCCAGTGAAGTCTAACGGTTCAACATCCTGAAGTAACTCGGCTTTGTCACTTCGATCTCTACGGGACTGAGCTGCACACACAAGTCACATTTTACATAACAGTGTCAATATTGTAAAACTCATCAATTACAAGCAAATAACAGCTCTATAAAGGATTGAAATTTTCGAATGTTTCAAAAGTTGTTTCGATACGGTTCAATAGCTGTGTCAATGTTTAATAACAATCTCAATGATTCAGCTCAGTTTAGTTCATATTTTGCTCTCAACCATCAGTGCCAGTGCAGTTAAATCAATGAAATTACTAAATATTAATTGTCTTTTAACTCAACGCTCTTCTGACCAAGAACTTGATTATTGCTCAAAGCATCTTGCAGGAGTGTTTTGCGGCAGCGTGAATCCTCCTCACCTCTGCCAGTGTCTGTGCCAGCGCCGTCCGTCTCCTTCAGCTCAGAGTATGTACTTCTGTTCCTCCCGCCGAACCTTTCCCTCTGTTCACTGTAGCGTTCCCTCCACTCCTGACAGACAGAGACGTGATGAACAGGGTTCAGATCACATACATGCATCTGTTCTCATCATATTATTTTTAAGCAGTTTAGCCAGAAAACAAACTCACTCTCCGTCTGCTCTCACCATCCTCTGTTCTCTGCCGTTTTCTTCTTTCTGAAAACAAAAGCAACTTTTAAAGCAATTGTAAGATGAACATGTGATGTGTGCATATATATAATTAGCAATAATATCCAGTCCTAGTAATCATTTACAATCTTTCTTAGGAAAGTTGCAATTACATCAACTGTTTAAAAAAAACATTTAATGTCATTTTAAGTGTATATCTGCTTAGAAATGCATTAACATAGATGAAAAAGTATCATTTTGAATTTGAATTTTGGTCTGTAAATAGGAAACTGAAGAGTGTTGGAATAAAGGGCTGGAGTCTGTAGTACCTCTCCGGATGAGTTCCCTTCCCTCGTCCACCAGGTCAGAGGTCAGATCATTCTCACCCATGAACTGCTGAAAGCCCAGCAAATTTAGACAGCGTGTGCCCAGACTAGAAAAACAAAAGCAAGACAAAGAGCTAACAGCTTTCCAACAACTAGAATTAAACTAGAATAATTTAAAAACCAAACGTGTGAGAATCTGTGCTGGAGTCACATCTTACCTGAAGTAAGTTGCAATGCAGAGCAAAACGATGAGCATAGGATAATAAATATAAAATCCATTCGCGATGAATGACAGGACTTGCATGGATCCCATTATCTAAAAGAGAGAAAGAGAGATTATGAAGATAAGTGGCCAAAAGTACAGTACAGCTGGATTATGACCTAAAATTATTCAACATCACAAAATGAAAGCATCATTTTGATCCACAAATTCATTTTAATTAGCTTTTGTATGGCCAACTAGTTTTCCTAAATTTATATTAGACTTATATGACTTAGGTATTTTAATATTGTCTCAGAGTGTCCAAAAAACAAACAAACAAAAACATAAATTCAGAATTTTATTTGCATTATCAATAAATAAAGTGTTCATAGAAGTTGCCACATTGAATTTTTAGTAAAATAAAGTAAATATTGCTGTTTTTTAAAACAAGTAATATTACACTGATACAATTTAAATGAGTAAAAAAATATATAGCCATAAATTAAATATAGATTACATATATATTTATAAATAATTATTTTTAAAAAAATTCATTTAAAAACACCATTTTAAATTGTTTCCGCATATTTTAAATAATAGGACAAAAATGTGTCCTAAATGTGACTCACTGCGTTGTACGCCGTCTTCTCTCCGTCCTGATGGGAGATGGTGGAATCCATGTGAATCACACCCAGAAAGTTCAGACACAGCGGAGGGGTCAAACGGCAAAACAACCTGCACAGCAATCAGAATTATATGGTGAATACTGATGTAGCAGCTAATCAAAACGACCTGGAGATGATTTTTGTAACATGGTGTTTCGTACATGCCGCTGAACTGCAGGCTGTAGGCGTCTGTCTGGTGGTGAGGGGCCAGGTAATAGTAGTTAAAGACTCGGATCCGGAACACAGTGGAGTACACGCAGTAACACATGAAGAATATGGTGATAAAACACGCCATCTAGTGGACAAATGCAAAATAACAATGTACAAGTTTTAGTTTTACAATCCCTCAAACCATTTTTATCATTCATTTCCAGTAGATTTAAGTAAGCCATGGTGTTTACATGGTTGTAATTGTTGAATTCTGTTTCTAATTCACTTCTCAAATGGTTTGCAAACATAATTTCATATAACTTCACATTATTCATTATTAATAATAATTCTAATAAATATTTGTAAGTAAAAATCTGCTTGTTTTCAAACTGCTTCCCTGATGTTTTATTTAGAACCTATTTTTTTTCTAAAATGTCAAAAATGTAATTTATTTAAATAGGCTTTTTTTAAAAAATAGTTTTAAAGGGTTTTATTTTTGTAGTTTATAAAATCCTTCTAGGGACCAGTGTTGCAAAATAGCTACTGCTACAAACACTTTTACTTGCAATGTTCTTTGCATTTTGTACTTTTGCTGTCCCTATCCAATTAAAAAAATAAACAATCCCATTTTAATAGACTCAAAAAGGGTTTTTATCCAATAAAAATTGTGCAAATTTTGGTTTTATGGCCAGTAAATTTTCATTCTGGAGTTTGTTTTGGACCCTGGCTTCAGCTCTTATGTATGCAGCTTTCTGATTGGTCATATACGGCCTTCTCCAATATATGTATAAATGTGCTTGTGTTTTGTCACCTCTATGTAAACGTAATTGTACTCCCTCTCTGCGAGCTGGATGAAGACGGCGAAGAGAGACAGGACGGGCTGTGTGCTGAAGAAGGTGCATTCAGACCAGACCACGGCTGCAGAAAACATGCACAAAACCACAGCCAGCACGCGGTAACACCACCGGCGGAAAACACACTCCCAGTACCACTCTACAGGAAAGAAGAGAGATGCATGAGGTTACAACCTATTCAAACTGCTCTTTACAACATTACTTAAGGTTAGTGATTTGAGCACACCCTTAACCCTAAATATACAACTCAAACTGTGCAACATTTGTGCTTCAGACATGAATGACACCTCAAGTTGTATGCAGTCATACAGGAGATTGTCTTATTGTTTTGTATTATTGGGACATACCAATGTCCATAGCTATACTACTGCGGAATAAACGTGTAATGGATAAATTAGATTATGTGTGCCTTGATAAGCAATCGCATTACAGCCTTGACATCAGAGTTGTATGACAGTCAAATACTGCATGTGGATGCCACTGAAATGAATGAGACGTAGCATTAAACCCTACCTTTCACAAAACTGCCTGTGCATTGTCTTATAAAACAGCTTTTTTTCAGTGTAAACTCTAAAAATAGGTTAATCCAAGATGAATATTTAATTGCAAAGTGTTGAAGATTATATAGGCTGTTGATTGATTCATTAAATGAGAAGCTGTTTTCCCACAAAACCCGTTTAATCAGCATAGTGAAGCCTCTCCAAATGGCTTTGGTAAGAAAACCAACTTCTTTTTTTACTGTAGGGTCACAGCAAAGTGACATTAGTCATGTGAGTGCTGAAATGAACAAACAATTCTTAGTATTCAGCAAAAGACTGTTCCACAAACATTGCAATCTTTCTAGACTTGTGTGTTTTTGTGCAACGCTTTGGCTTTATAGTGTTCTTGTGAAAGAAATCTACTGATACCAACCCAAGTAAAGCATGCATTAAACAAAAGATTAAGCAAGATTATTTGATCAAACGGACCTTATACTCAGGTTCTATTTAGCCCTGCTGCACAGGTATACAACAATGCTTACCTATAGACCTTTTCATACTGAAGCATGTTTTCTATTATGCATATAAAATAACCTAAAAGACAAAAGGGGGTGTGAATGGGTGAATGGGAATGCATTGTTTTAAAGTCTTCTTTGTTGGTACGCTCATTGTGAATAGCCCTCGTGCTTTAAAGGTGTTATTGTTGTAAGATCAGAAAGGTATTTTCACCTAAAGAGAGTCTGAATGTATTCAAGAATGTTTTCTTACCCACGGTGGGTGTGTACAGGTACTTGCTGATCCATCCTGGCGTTTCTGCAGAGGGGAAGCTGTGAACGAACTGGTGGGTGGAGCTCGTTTCATTTTTGGCCACGTCCTCTAAGTGAAAAGCCTCGTCCAACAGAATCTGCCACTGAACTTGTGTACGGTTATGCCTCTGAACAGCATAGATCACCTGACAGGAGATATTAGTACAATGCAATTCCATTATTGGATACATATATATCTCACATAAATCAAATATTTTGTATATATTGCTATATATATGCACTAGTCAACATTTGAAGTAGATCAAAACTAAAACCAAAGTTGTCCTAAAACTAATATGTGTTCTTGTTTTAGGACAACTGATGAACTTTTTTGATCCATATATATATATAAAGAATATAAATATATAAATGTATAAACATGTTAATATTTTCAAAATATATACTGTATGACAGCACTAGTATATATATATATGTAGTTATCTGTTTTTGCAATTAAACTCTTCATATAAATATATATATCAATTTGCTTAATATTATATAAAGCTGCAGTGATTTTATTACCTGTTTATGTAATTTGACTAAACTCTTTTTACTAGGATAAGGGTTTCCTTTGTCATCAAAGTCCTCATAATCATCCATGTTCCTGCCCATCTTTTCCTGGTATTCTACAGGACACTGAGAAAGAAGGGAGGCTGTTAATATGCAATCTTTCCACAAACACAGTCATTAGGATGTAGATTACAATAAACGTACCTTTTTCAGAATAGTGTCAATGCATTTTCGTAGTGGATGATTGTATTTGATTGTCCCATTGACTGTTCTGACATCCTGTAAAAGTGTGGACACTTAAGTATGCACTTATTTTTGGATAAGATAATGCATGAACTTTGATCAGAGACCTGATGATCTTACCTCCATGACGTCTTCCAGGTTTTCCTCGGCATCTGCTTTTTCCGTCATCAGTTTTGCTGCTTTAAAATACGTCTTTGCCAGGAGCTGGCCATGGCATGACGCCCTCCAATAGGAGCGTGGGATTTCCACCAGGCCGTATCCCAACAACAACACCAGCAGGAACAGGCCCCAGGTGTTGGCGGCGGTAATGCCGATCGTCCGCAAGTCAGACCTTCAAACACAATTGAGTAACAAATGTTAGATGTGCACTGGTCTACAAATTAAAAGAGTGCTGATAAAATGGAAAGATTAGGGCGAGACACACACCAGGTGAGATGCCACTTTGGATTGACGGCGACGTAGATGAGCAGGGAGCAGAAGATGAGCAGGTATGTGCCATAATAAATAGCGTTTTCTATCAGAGCTGTTTTTATCTTTCCGGAGATGGAGAAGCCTCCTGAACGTGCGTACGACTGCATGAAGGGAATCAAGAGCCTGCGCACATGGAAACATTTTTAAATCATTTATACTTCAGTGACAACAAAATCTGTCATTTAGTTTGTAATTATTAAACAGAAATGATTTCATATCACTAATGCTAGCATATCAGTAGTGGTGTTTTTTTGAGCGCAACCCAATTTTCTTTCAGCTTCCTTGATTCTAGAAGGAGTTTGCCAATTCATTTTCTTAAAGGAAATATGAGTAAAAGTTCTAAACCGTAAACCAAACTAACTAGCTGCAAAGTTAATCATTTTAACTCAAAGTATTTATTCTGGAATTATAAACTACTCAATCCATGAAGCACTGCGAAGAAACAATACTGAATTAAAACTAAATAACTGTAATCATTCATTTTTTTTTTTAATAATTTACTAAATACTTTACAAAAAAATTATTTAGTATTGATTAAATTATTAAATTGATTAAAATATTGATTTAGTAAATTATTAATGTTGTAATAATTATAAAGCTTTCAATATTTTTGCAATAAATGTGCTGAAAAATATTTTAACAGTATAGTAGATATTAATTTGTATACTTTGGCATGATTTGCAGTGCTTCAACTGAGTTAGCATTCTCTTCTGAGCTTATCTGGAGTAATGTCCATTTCAAATGAATTACTTTAATTTTATTTCATTTTTGACTAGAATAAAAAATAAACTGCATTCAGTTAATAGTACTGTTGTTATTGTTTTGTTTTCAAAATGTATATAATAATTGAGTTATGCCAATTTTGGAAAAAAGTTTCATCAAACAGTTGATGGACCTGGTCTATTATGGTTTAAAACATCATTTATCAATATCAGAGCTCATGGTAGACCTGTCAAGGTCCTCTTAATTGCGAAGAAAGAATAACATAATTTTTCACCATGTCAGGGACTGTGACGTCCAGTACACAACCCTCCAAAACACGGGCAGAATTCCATCTGGGATGTAACTCCAAGGCTTATGGCAAGTCTTTGAGGCCCTATAATCAGGAGAAGGTGGAATGATGTTGAAAAGTTAATGTATAATCATATTAACTCAACATACAAAGTCTTAGCACTATTTGTACAACAGCGTTTAAACACACTTCACGTCTTTAGTTCTTCCTTGTGCTATTCATTACAACAAAGCGAGCGTGTTTACCTTTGTGTTGGAAATACCGAAGAGTTGGAGGAATTATCACGGTTGGAGGTTTTGCTCTCCACCAGGTGGACCTGATTGTCCTTCTTACACTGGTTATATATAGTCTGTGGAAGCAACACATCACAGGGATTAAGAATAAGAAAGCAAAATCAGACTTTTACACCTTATGTGTTTAGACAGTGCTTTTTTGTCTGCAGGAAATGCTTTGAATTGCATGCTCGCCATCTGTTGATCATGGCAGTCATGCAGACAATAAAGCAGGTTTTGTAAATGGCTCTAGATAAGAGCATATGTTAAATGCCTTCATTATAAATGCAAACATTATTCCCTAGTAGTCAAATTGTACCATTTATAAATTTGTTATAGACACAGGGTTTCTGCAGGTTTTTATGAAGCTTTTAAGAGCAAGTCATGAAAATGAATGCAACATAACATGTCAATATGTTAAGAAGAATAATATCAGACGAAAATAATTATTTATGATCAAAATAAAGTGTGTTTATGATCAAAGCAAGAACAAATATCAGAAAAGTCGACATAATTCAAAGGGGGTTACCGAGAATTTTTTGATATTCTTGTTTTGATCATAAACGTATACAATTTTTCATCAGCATCTTACGTGAATGTACAGTATCTTTATTCAAGCATGTTTAGATATTTGTATTTGTAACAAAACCAAAATACTGGGCAAGATATATATATATATATATATATATATATATATATGGTTTTTTTTTTGGGGTGTATTCAACATTTAATGCTGAGACTTTATAAATTTCTGCTCTGATTTTAGATATTTTTGAGGCAAGTGTAAGGAAAAATTAAGATTTCTTAAGATCACCAGAACCTTATGTGAAATTTACAGTTGTTCACAGTAATTTCATAATAATTGAATCGCAGTTATTGCATAATCATCATATACTTTTATAGAAACTGCACCCAAAAAAAAAAAAGGAAGAAAGTCAGATTTTCTATAAATGCATTTATCTCACACTTAAATTCATACTGAGAGCACACTTCTTATGTTTCTCCACATCTCTACACATGCAGGGGCTCTCACCGTGCTGACGTCCAGCGGGAGGATGAAAACGATGAGGAAGCACAGGAACCAGGCGAGGAGGGTGGCGAATAGGACCATCCGATGCTGCTTGCGAAAGTCTCCATATCGGTGGAGCAGAAAGAGCGCGAGGAAGAAGACCACCACCACCTCCAGCGCGAGCGCCACGCCACTCATCCTGACTGCTCTGTCTCACATCAAACCCGTCAGACAGGCACCAACACAAGCACTGTTAGGACAGAGCAACTTCATCAAGATTCAGAAGGTACGTCAAATATTGACATTCATAACAAGCTCACTGAGTGTGTCTGTCAATGAATCAAAAAGTGACTCTCCTAAAGAAATTAGAAGTTAGTTAAATGTTACCCCAAAATCAAAAGACAATAATAAGAAATTATATTAATTATACTATTTTAAAGGCCACTGCTATTTTTTAACATATGATGAAAATTGGGGACAATAAATTATTTTATTTTTCTAATATATAATAGATAAAACTAAATAATATATAGGTCTGTATAAAAATAAAAATTGAGTCTTCTTACTAAAAAAAATAAATAATATGTAATTAAACAAGTTAATAAAATAAAATAAACAAAAATACAGTCTAAAGTATTTTAATAGTTTTAATTCATGTTTATACTAAATTATGACCTAAACACCAATATAAAGAAAATACAGTAGAAAGAAAGTAACACAAGTTAAACTGATGTCAAACTGTTTAAATGACTAACTTATCGCTGTTATATCGGTAGGTGAAATTATGTCTTTAAGTTTGAGTATCGCAAAATACCGGTGGCTGAATTTATTTCATGACACGTAATCATTGCGTAATTAATAGTTCATAGTCAAAGATGATCTGTCACTGCTACCGGAGGACTTTTCTTTTCCGCTACAATTCATCAACGAAACATTACTGGAGAGTAACTTACGAGCTGAAGCAGGCACTCAGGGAGATATCTGAAGAACGAGTGCAGGTCCGATGTCAAAGAAAGACCACATCTCGTGCTATAAAAAAAAGCAGCCCGTGATATTTTTGTTCTGAACCTTCTGACGTGACACGTAACTGAGCAGTGATGCACTTCCTTCTCACGTGATGCATGATGGGAAATGTAGTTTTATATCAGTGAGAGTAGACCTATTTTCTTTTCTTTTTTTGTGCTAGTCAACACTGTTTTGCTGTATGTTTATATAGGTCTATAATTTTGTCTAGCACATTTTAGATTTAGTTAAAAAGAAAAAAAGTCAAATTTGGTTTTATTACCATGGAAATGTGGGGATTAAAGCAGTCTATGGATTAAAGGTCCGTCTGTGTTTACTTTAAAAAAATAAAATAAAATTATTCAATAAATTAAATTAAATTCAATAAATTGAATTATTTTAAATGTAAGTATAGTCATTAAATTATAAATTCTAAATATATTTACTGTTTACTGTTTTTACATTTAATCACTTTTTAATAATTTTAGTAACACTAAATTTTAGTTGTAATAGACACATGTAGCATTTAAAGATCCCTTACTATTTTATATGACTGTTTATATTGTTAAAATTGCATTAAAATAGTAATTAAACTACAAATAATGAACAATTTATTCAGTGTTTACGTTTAATTACTGTTTTTTGTTACAATTATGTGAAGTAAGTTAAAAAACATGAGATGATCAAACATTCCTCACTTTATTTGTAATTCTGCAAGCATTATGAAAATAAATAATATCACCAAAAACAAATTATATAGAGAGTTGAGAGGTCCAAAGTTAATTTTCTTGATCTTTAATTTTACGTATCAAGAATAATCCACAATGCACAGCAAATTAAGCCTTCCTTTTTTTATATTTTTTCATTTGTTGAGCAGAGTATGACGATATCATCAGTCAGTCAGAACGCTTGCTGTGGTGAAAATCCTCCTCCTTCTGATTTAGGTGACTTAAAGATGTCTAGATGTTCAGAAAAGCCCAGGTGGAGAGATCATCTGCCCACAAGGAGCCCAGAAACTGAACGCACACCGCCCGGTCCTCCAACAAACACTGCACCTGACTGATCAGATCCAAACTCAGATGCTCCAGTAACCTCAGACACAGATCCCAGTCCTCCATATAGGCGGTGTTCTCCAGAGAGTCCAGCAGCAGAGAGAGCAGCAGGTCAGCAGACTGGAGCCAGTCCTGAACGCTCATCATCTTCATAACCTGAAGTCAGCTCAGCGTTTGTGGCACTTCTCTGAGTGTAACAGGTGTACGGCTGCTAAAGCTCATCCTAAACCCTTTAACAGCAGACAGGGCAAAGCTCATGGGTAATGATGTCATCATGAAATCGTTTCCCATTTTTATCTTGCGTTTGTTTTCACATTTGAAAATGGACTGAGGGTGCGCTATTTTGCATATTTTAAATTAATAGTAGTGTCAGAAATAGAAGTATGAGAATTATTAGTTTCATTTTTAAAATATGTTACATGCTTTTGTTCTTTCTTCTTAATAAATATTACTATTTAGCTTTATTTTTACTTTAGCTTTTATAATTTTAGTCCTTCATCCTCATTCTTCCTTTTTTATTAATATTTGGATTTTATTTTTACATTTTCAGTTTTAATTTTATATTTTAATTTTTTGTATTTTTGTTATGTACTATATTTTTATGTATTTCTTTTTGTTTAAATTATTTTTTTTTTCAGTATTAGTTTCAGTTCAGTTGTAGTTTTTATGTATTTCAAGACAGCTGCCGTTATGAATATTTTGAATTAGCTTTTCATATTTTATTATTTCAGTTTAATAAATTTTTTAAGCAATTTTGTTATGTGCTTTTGTTTTTATATTACTATTTAGATTTAATTTGTTTTGTGTGTTTTTTTTATTTTATTTATATGTAATAGTAAAGTCAAAAATATAAGTATGGGAATTGTGTACTCACCATAATGTAATATATTTGTAACATGTCTGATGTACAACACATAACACATCTTAAAGTGTAAAATATGATATATGATATGATTCTGGCAGGCGCTTCAGGTTATCCCTGACTAGAACCAGCAGACTAAGCAACAGCTTTTACCCCAGAGCTGTCTCCTTACTGAATTCTGCCCCATACTGACTTCTTTGCCCCCCCATACACTCTCCCCATAACCATTGCACTATTTAATTTTGCACATTTAATATTGCACATAATCATTGC
>JAUMHE010000084.1:760524-772359 GCA_032359235.1 Enteromius mattozi | reverse complement strand
ATAAGGGCAAGACAGGACTAAACCAAAAATCACAAAGACAGGGGAAAACCAAGACAGAACAGACATGAAACATGACAGGCTACTAGTAAGTACCTAATTAGCTAATTACTCTGTATTATGACACTTTAAAAATAAAGTGTTACCGTACATTTTGTTACTTGAAAGGTTACAAGTTATGGAAAGTGTCCAGAAAATCCTAGAACGTTTCAAAACTTCTGGAAAGTTTGGGAAATTTTCTGGAAATGTTTCACCTTTTTGCAACCATACTTGAAACAAAATAAACATGAACTATAAAAATGTAAACATATTTTAGTTCCACAAGTTGCCAAGGCAACATTTTCTAAAAACAGCTACTAACAAAATTTCGTCAGAACGACATAGACATATGTAAGAAAAAAAGTAACGATTCCGAAAGCATGCCAAAATATTACTAAAACCTTAACTAAATACAAAGTAAAAGCAAAGTATAAAAATACAGTTTAATACAAAAACTATAGTAGTAAAATGATGCAAAAAAACACTATTTTGTTCACTTTTCACACAACTTCATTAAACGTAATATAATGCACAAATCATATGGATTATGAATTATGAATGTTTAATTTTTGGACACTTTCTTGGCCCTTTGTGTGGCTTGAAAGTCAACAGGGTGTGAGCAGCATGAGAGAGAGTACGTTTCTGTATCGAATCGGTAGTAGTGCAATATTTGATTTGTACTTATAAACAGAGACATATTAACACTGTGAGGATACTTGTGTCTAAGGAGGAGTTACACAGTTTGTGTTCACCTTTATATTTGTGTGAAGCCATGTTTAATTTAATGTAATGTGTTCCAAAGATGATCTATCATCACACTTCCTTGATCTGGACTGATCGATCTTTCTGTTGAAAACGCATCTCACTAAATGAACTCTGTATGACAGCAGTGGAATCATGGGAAGCGGAGCTCCGCTGTGCCTTAATTTCTCAGCTCTCTCTCTAATTAGACAGCGCCTCGCTCTCCGTCACATGACACCAGCTTCTGCTCCAGTTGGATGGAGACCATCGCCATAGTAACCTTGAGAAGTTGTTGATGTCACCGATGAATTTGTGAATGGAGAGAGAGAAAACAGAGCGAGATATGAGAGATAAAGACTTGATGGGTTTATTATAATGTGATGTTTTTCTGTTATCTTCAGTCAAGTGTTGTGAGCTGTGCATGTTAAACCATGATTAACACTGAACCACAGCTTGTGCTCTACAGTGTGAGTGTTCATAGAGAGAAATGATGTGAAGCTGAAGGAAACCCGTTAACCTGTGGATCTGTAGTACTGATATATGCACTGTATGTATGTGTGTGTGTATTATAATGAAATGTGTGCTCTGCTTCTGCTACTGAACAAACATCGATCATCTTAAATGTTTCATGTGAGTTTGTTTTTAAAGCTGTGCATGCATATATCAACATTCATTCTGATTTTGTTGTTTATGCCCGTTGAATTGAAGTTTATTGTTGCAAAATACTTATTTGAATGTTTCAATTAAAATAATGCTTTAAACAACACAGTGATCTCACTTTATTTCCTTTATTTTAAAAACAGCAACACTTTACAATAATGTCTCATTTGTTATTGAGTTAATGCATTATGAGCTAACTATGAACAATATATGGTTTTATATCATTTATTAATCTTTTAGTCAGTAAAAATACATTTGTGCATTGTTTGTGTCAGTTCACAGTGCGTTATTTTTATTTATGTATTATTTATAAATGCATTATTGTATGTAGAAATGTACATTTATTGTTAACAAATGAAACTGGATTGTACAGCTCATGTCAATTTGTTTGCTAATGATATAATTTCTTACAGTTTCGTCTGTAATATCCTAGTAATCCTTGACTAGCTGGTTCAGGTGTGGTTAAGAATTAGAGCTTAACTTTTGCTTAATTTAGACACGCTGTTACAAAAGAGAGAGAGAAAGGCAGAACTTTATTTGAAAAACAACTCACATAATAAACAAAAAATGTAAAAATTAAAAGCCAAATGTGCATCCGTATGTAAAACATCATTTACACACCACAGGTCACTGAAAACCATCTCTTTATTTACAAGACTGAAAAAAAAAACATTTCTTGAGATACATTCTAAGATGATTCCTCTAATGTATAATGACATTATTACTCTTAAAAAGAGTATATAATTTAAGACAAGTTTGAGATAATATTTTGAAAAGGTTATTGCAATAATTTTTAGAATTAAAAAAAAATAAATTAATTTATCCTTTCTTCTTAAAATATTTTTTGTGCACAAAAACGTCTTATCTTTATGCTTGAATTAGAAAATAAGACAATTGCGTTGTTATGATTGGTAAGTGTTAAGAATTTTTGACCAATGGTATTATTTTATTCGTGAATCCGGCCCCTGGAGAATCTTTAAAGTATGAACTGATTAATTCTCGGGTTTCCTAGTTCCCAGCTCATCCTAATAAACTCGTCTAATCGACCGAGCAGAAGGGGGCGTGTCCGTCCGCGTCCAAAAGGGGCGGGGCGCAGGTGGGTGTGTCTCTCAGCTGATGCGCGCCGCTCTCGCGCGCGCGCTTCATCTCCGTCGCGGGCGTCAGCGGCAGCGCATCGCGCGGCTTCACGCGTTGGTACACGCCGCAGCAGCAGAGCAGCCTCCGAGCGAACGGACAGACGGACCCGCGGTGAGACAGTGAGTATGTGTGTGTGTGTGTGTGTGTGTGTGAGCGCTGGAGATGCTGCTGCTGTTGTTATGGAGGATGCGGGTGCAGTGATGCATGCATCATTTTGCATGAGCGCTAACACGCATTATGTAATGAGCGCGGATGCTTCGTCCTGTAGTCAGGTGAACGCTGGACCTCCATTGTGCTGCTGCTGCTGCTGCTGCTGCATCCTCGTCTCTGTCTCTCTGTTAAATGGAGGCAGAGCGTTTTACGTTGTACTGAATGCATCCGAGCGTCTGCTGGTTAGTAGCATCACTAGGCCCGCATTCACTGCATTCACTGTTAGGTGAAGCAGGTGAAGATGCTTTTTAGTGCATATTGCGATACTGATGTCATCTGTTTGTGTACAGGCCTCCATCTCACGCTTCACTGTCATTTTCTCCAGTTGTGTGTGTGTGTGTGTGTGTGTGTTTTCTTGGAATTGTACTGCGGTGTGTGAGTGCGATGCATCAACACAGTGTGTCATTCTGCTGCACTGCATGTTTACATCCATGCACAGACGTGTGTTTGCGTTAATGTTTGCTATGCAGCGGTGAGGTTGTGCTGGGAATCCGATCTAGCGCTATTGATAGAGCTGATGTAATTAGGATGGCAATCTTTAATGTGTGTTGGGATATATGAAGCATGTGAGCGATGATGTAATGCCTGTGAGTGACTGACTGTGCTGGAGCGGGTAGTAGAGGCACGTGCCAGTGCTGATCTGATCCAGAGCTCTGCTGGACCAGTGATGCTACTGCACAGCAGCATCAGCAGCACCGCTCCAGCTGACATCTCAGTGCGCTTGCATGGCTTTGGGAGAGAGTTTATATGAAAACGAACATAGGAGGGCATGCATGGTAATGTGTTGTGCACCAAATGCTTGACACACACTTTCGTAGTGTTATGGTTTTCTTCCAAGAGGGGAAATATAGGGAGATCATCCATGAGTGTTAAAAAGCTGTGAGATGAAAGAGCTGAGCAATCATGTTTGTTTTTTATTTTAATGTCGAATGCTGCTACAGTCTTACACTGTTCATTATATCGATGCATCATAGCCTATTTTATCTTTATCTTATCAAGAGTCAAGAAAACATTTCTTATCAAATGACCTAAGCTGCTTCTCATTCATTTAATAGCTCTTATACTCTTAAAAGATGATAATTTGTCACTTGTTTAAGTTTATTGTTTTTGTTGCTTTTTGTGTTTTGTTTCGTTTTGTTTTGTTTTGAGAAAATCTAGCACTAGTAGCTCACCCATAAATGAAAATGTGTTCACCCTTCCAGATCTAAATTAGTTTGTTTCCTCATCAGGTCTGCAGAAATGTGTCTCTGCATCAGGGTCTCAGCAATGGAAGTGAATGGGTGCCGTCGGAATGAGAGTCCAAACAGCTGATAAAAACATCACAATAATCCACAGCACTCCAGTCCATCAGTTAACACAAACGCTGAAACAAATCTAAGATGTCTGAGTAATCAGAGTCTGTAATCCATAAGAATGCCTACTCCAGTGAAAAAGTGCACCTCTTCAAAATCTAGACAGGTATTGTTAAACGGTGCTTGATCTGTGCAGATTTCTCTCCTGATTCAGAGGAAGAGTTATTATGGATTATAGACTCATATTTGAGCTAAAAGCATCTTAATGCTGGATTAGTTTGATCTTTTGTCGTCTCCAGATGTTAACTGAGGGACTGGAGTGCTGTGGATTATTCTGATGTTTTTATCACACTCTCATTCTGACGGCACCCATTCACTGGAGACTCAATTAAATCTCAGAAATTAAAGAGCACCCTGTACTTTTTCCTCATAAATGATGACAAGGAAGAGCAAATCAAGCAAGTGACATAAACTACATTCACACGCAAAACAATTGCAATTTATTTTCACAAATGAAAGTGGGTCAGAATTGCATTTTTTGCTGTTCACAAAAACCGATCCGTCACTTGGAGCTGAATGTGAGCACTGCCTTTGTTTGCAAATCAGAATCAGGTCAGATTTTCTCTGTTTGGTTAATGTTTAACTCCAGAGATCATCATAATCAGGGTACAGTTTCAGTGAAACAGATCCGTGTTGATGTTTACACACATGTGCTCCATGTTACCTGGAGAAGCTCCTCGCTGTCTTTTTCTTTGATTTGTTGGAATGAGAACTTGCAGCCAGTTTCTTTGAGAGATCTGATAAACGTTCAGCATGAGGAGGAAGCAGTTCAGCTTTTACAATACTCCAGGGACACACGTATGCTGTTTATTTATGACTGTTTCCTTTCTCTTGAGCTGTCAGCTTGTCCACATTGGTTGCATTTTCTAGTAACGCTTTGTAGTAATGCTGTGAATGTAATTGAATAAAGCAGCTAGTTGTGTTGTGATTGCTCAATCCACTCATATAGAGGCGTTCGTTCACACCAGTGCATTTTTGCATTCTACTTCCCTGCTTTTTTAAAGTTGTTTTTCTCTGTAAACATGTGCTACATGGTTTGACTGCTGCACTTGTGTATTTTGCAGCGCCTAGCGCACAACACAGCATTATAAAAACATGTCACTCAAGTTAAAAGTTACATTTTTCAAAAGCCTTGCATTTTTTACCCATTCTAAAAACACATTCAATGACCCCACAGAGAGCAACTATTAGTTTACAGTAGATTGTCCCAAACTGGGGTTCACAAGTTGATGAAAAACTTAATACATTCGGAAAAACATTATTTTTTTGAATGTTTTTTATTGCCATCGATGATTCATTGAAGATCCTTTAACATCCATGGAATCTTTCCATTGCACAAAAGTTTCTTTGTAATGGAGAAGGGATCTTTATATATATATATATATATATATATGTGTGTGTGTAGTTATTAATTTGTTCACAACAAAAAGAAAAAAAAAATTAATCACTGTGAAAACCCCTTTTGGAGTGTAATTAAATAAATCATAATTTATATGAAAAAAAAAAACAACTACAATGAGAACATTTTTAAAATTTTATTTTAAATAAATTAAATTGAAAAGAAATAATTTTATTTTGGGTTATGAAAGGTTCATATTTTGGTTTTGGGAGTTCCAAACAACACGTTAACATGCATACTAGGTCAAAAAACACTTTCTTTTTTTTATAATATGAGCTTATTTTTACTTTATTTGTTCAAGACTCCCAAACGATTCCTTTAACAATTCATTTTTCCAAACCCCTCCAGTGATTGGTCGATTTCACTTAAAGCAGTGTCTGTGAGCTTTTATCACTCCAAAAGTGACAACTAGTTGCAAAGAATGAAATTGCATTTTCTTTCAGAACAACACGAAAAGATCAACAAGTGGGTGGAAATATGCTAATGATTAATTTTGACCTCAACATGAAACGGCTTGGGACTCGTTGACTCATTTCAGTGATTTAGAGCCGACTCTTTCTTTTGAAAGGCATTGACTTTATTCACGATGCATTTTCAGATTTAAGACTTTGCAGGATGTTTTCATTCACTTAGAGCTGTGTCACACACTGCATAATAAGGGCACTTTAAAATATCCTACTAAAAAGAATAAATGTTTTATTTGTTTACCTGAATGTCATGTGACCATTAAGCTGCATCAGATAACATGTTGATGTTAAAATATTACTTTAAAATCTCATAACTTTATATTGTATAAATTGTATTTTATAATTTGTATTCCAATAATAATTATACTAATATTAATATTTTATTTGTTTACATGCGATCATTAACCATCATCAGAGAACCACAAACATGCCAATATGTTGATAAATTATAGAAATATGAACTTAAAATCTCACAGGGAATTTAAGAACATGTTAAAGGTCAATTCAGGTTCAGCTAATAAAAAGTTGATAAAATCAGTCAATCTGATTCAATAAATCATGTTCAGCAACATTTGTGCCTTTAAATGGAAAGTTTGTGCAAAAATGTAAATTCTGTGACCATTTACTCACCCAGTATGAATTTCTGGTCTCTTTTGACTTCTGTAGTATTTTAAGAAGTCAGTGAGGACAGGGGCGGAGTCAGGGGGTGTGGCCACCACTGACCTAAACTTGACCACCTCAATAAAAACTAAAGTTTTTATCGTTATATGTCAATAAAACAAACTTTCCTGTCCTGTCAGCCTTTTTACTGTGCTCTCGGCACACACTCTTTAACTGTACATAAATATGCTTCATCATAAATAAAGACCATAAGAAACTGAGCATACAATGTAGTTCTGTCATCGGTTAAGTCATGAAATTACCGAAAACACAATTAAAGCTGCAAACTGTGCATGAATGTATGTATACTGTATATGCGTCCCATCATGGAACGTCTCTCAGATTCATGCATTCATGTAATATACTAAATAATGAAACACAAATAATAAAAAAGATAATAAAACAACAACTATGCAATTTGACATCCAAATACAAGACACAAGCTGATATGTTTTTTTTGGTTTGTTTATTTGTTGTTAATTTCTAAAGTACAAACAAAAATGAAACCATTCAAATACATAAAATAACTCATTTTACATTCTGGAATTGAGTTCTGTTGCCTTCCGGCCTTTTTCATCTGCATGTCTCATCCACATCCATGAGTACTGAGTATACAATGTTGCAGAACCCAAACCAAGCTGACTAAGCAATAAAGCTCAGTTGTGTTTTAGGGGCTAAAATAGTCCAGTACTTTATAGTCAAACACATTTTTATATTAAAAATAAAGAAGATTTTGTGCCACCCCTAGGAAAACATCCCGTCACTGAATGGCGCCCATCAACTCAGTGGTTACACACATTCTTCAAAATATCTTCTTTTATCTTCAACAGAGGAAAGAAATTCATACAGATTTAGAATAACATGAGTCATGACATAATTTAAATTTCTGGGTGAATTGTACCTTTAAAATTTCTGTTATGTGGTATATTGTGAATAAGGCCACTAACGCAGTGTGTTATGTTGCAGTGTGTGTGACCCGGCTCACTTCATCTTCATGCCCGTGTGTGCTGGAGCTGTGGGCGGCGGAGTGAAGCGCTCGAGGCTCCTGGCATGGGCAGCGTAGGGAGCGGGGCCTCCAGTCAGCGGCCCATCACAATGCGCAGCGTGGGCACCCGCACCACCCCAAACGGCCCGCTGGCGGCCGCTCCGCCCCCCGCCTCGGCCCGCCGCCGCCTGGACGACCGCAGCTTCAGCGCTGAGCGTATCCCCGGCCCCAGCACCAAGACCAAGGGCGTCTCCGCCGATGAGCACAGCTACAACGCCGAGAGGGATTTCCACGCTAACGCTCGCAACCACGCTGACGCCGAGCGCGCCGCGGCACACAACGCCAACCGCCAGCAGACACTCAACGGAGAGAGGCTGGTGTCCAACGTGGTGTTCGCCAACGGGGCGCGGCGGGAAGGACACAGGCGCGGAGAGAGTCTGGACCTGTGCGGGAACAACATCGTGCTGAACAACGACAAGAACGGCAGCCATCAAGCTCCACCGCAGCCGCCGACACTGCACAAGGACAAGAGCAAAGCCAAACCCAATAATCACAACCCGCCCAACATCCTGCCCGTCTCGGGAAAACTCGAGCATGCACAGGTAAAAAAATGATCATTTGGTCATTATAATTTTGTAAGTTAAAATTATGAGATACAGAGCTACTAAATCATAATTATGGGATAAAAAGTCATAATTAGGTCATTAAATGTTGAAATTATGAGATTATGAAATTAAATCAAAATTATTACTTACTAAGTCAAAATTATGATGTAAACATAAATATTAGGACATATCAAATTGTAGTTATGAGATAAAAAAGTCCAATTGGTGGTGGTTGAGGAGATTCCCCCCTTCCATGTAAAGCGCTTTGAGTACCCAGTAAAGCACTGTAACAAATTATTCTTATTTTTTAGGTCATTAAAAGAAATGATGAGATACAGTAACTGATAAATCATATTTATGAGATATTTGGGTAATTAAAAGCTGAAATTATGTGATACTAAGTCAAAAACTATGACATAAAAATTCCAAATTAGGACATACCAAGTTGTAATTAGTACATGTAACAAATTGTTATTTTCATTATTAGGTCATTAAAAATTTAAATTATGAGATACTAAATTGAGAAACTCAAAATGATGACATATCGTAATGTTGAAATAAAAAGAAATAATTTTGTGATTAAAAGTTAAAATTATGAGATCCAGTAGATACTAAGCGATAACAAGTCAAATTTATGAGATAACATGTCAAAATTAGGACATACCAAGCAAAATCATAATTATGTCATTAAAAGTTGAAATTATAAGCTACTAAATCATAATTGTAGATAGAAAGTCAAAATTATGACATACTAAGTCAAAAGTATTAGATAAAAATTCTAAATTAGGACATACCAAGTAATTATGAGATTAAAAAAAGGTTTATTTTAACAATGTGACGCAGAATGTGTCCGGCTGAAACTAGCAAAAACACTCTGCATTGTGCCAGGTCTATGATATATGTCATAATTACGGATTTTATCACATAATTATGGTATCGCATAAAGTTGTCTTTTTTATAATTATGAATTTTATTTCTCTCTTTTTTTTACTTTTTTGGAGTAATTCTGAAGTTGATCTTAGTATCTTATCATTTTTTGACTTTTTATGTCGTATGTATGATTTAAACCATGATTTTTTTTTTCTTATGTGGCAGAAATTAGCTTCAATATACTTTAGAATTGAAACCAGGCCTTCTGAGTTATAAATAAGATGCAAAAGTTTTGAGCTTCAGACCTGTTTCTTTATACAAAATAAAGCTAAAATAATATATAAACACTGGTTGAAAAACCTAATTTTAATAAATTTGTTAGTTTTTTTCCCCCTGTAGTTTTTCCCCTGATTAGGGAACATATCTGCATATATATATATATATATAAAAATACTGTTTACTAAAATAACAAAACCTGAATTCTGCGTTTGATGCTGCCATTCAGATGAATTTGTGTCTCTGCAGACCAATGACTCTCTGGTGCGTCCATCAGCCTTCAAACCCGTGGTGCCCAAGAGCTTTCACTCCATGCAGAACCTGGTGTGTCCCCTCCAGACCAGCTCTGGAACGGCCGGTCCAGGCAGTGGCAGCAGCGGCGGTGAGAAGGGCGGTCCAAACCAGGACAGTCCCGGGACACACGCTGGCGCAGGCCGGGCCGGACAGGGCAGTCTGTCGGACTCCGGGAGGAACTCTCTGACCAGTCTGCCCACGTACACGGGCTCCAGCTACGGCCCGCCGCCCGCGCTCGGACCCCTCAGTGCCTCCACCAGCCACATCAACCGGCTGGGCACCGTCGCCCTGGACAAGCCGGGCTACCAGAACGGCCTCAGCGCCTCGGACAGCGGCCGCTCTTCCTCAGGCAAGAGCTCCTCCTCGTACCAGCGCCTTAGTCATCTGAGCGACGCTCCCGCACCCCTGAGACCCTCTCCATCCTCCGACGACGTGATTCAGGACCTGGAAGACCGTCTGTGGGAGAGAGAGCAAGAAGTAAGTAAGGTGACCGAACTTTGTACATTCATTACTGTTATGTATGTGTCATGTGATGTTCTGTGATGTTTTAGTCGCTTTGAATAAAAGTGTCTGGCATGTGACTTATAAGTGTGATGTACTCGCTGAGGCACCTGCAACAGTGCATTTGTCACCATGTAACATTGTAGACAAATTCAGTATTTCAAAACTGGAAATCTCTTTATTTATTTTGTTTAATTTATTTAATTTTCCATACAACATTTCTTTTATTTTGCATACACCATTACATATTTTTTTAAATTAGATTTTTTCTTTAGTTTTGCATAAACATATTTGCTGTATAACATTGGTTTTTACATTTGTTTCCAAAAAAAAAAGATTTGCTCTAGATTTGCGTACACCATTTAATATTTTTAATTATTACTATTTTTTTTTATAGTTTTGCATGCACCACTGGATATTTTTGTAATTATTATTATTCACAATTTTGCATACACCACTGGATATGTATTTATTTATTTTTGCATGCACCATTGGTTATGCCTATTGAATTGCATTCATAATAGACCTGATCAAAAGAGCAAAAGTAAGTGAGCGAGTTTCACTAATCATGAATAGAACATTTTCACCTGGAAAGGTCCTTTGGTTTAGTAGAAATGTTGTTTGATTATAATTAGAGTGACCATTTTTATGGTTAACAAGGTTATAATCCATTTGTATCATATCATCTGCCAGTAACGTCAGAAACATTCTCTAAACAAGCATGGATATGCAGATGTGAATGCAAACACATAAGTCTGTTGTACTTACATGATTTCTGCAGTACATGCATCATGTTATTATTATTAGATTTTTCTTCAGATGTGCTGTTATTCAGATAGCACGACATATCAGAAGTTTATGCAAAGTTGCATTATCAACTGCAGTCTGACACAAGACGTGAGCATGCAACAAAGCATGAAATCAAGCTTGCATTGTTTGAGACTGTGTTTCATGTGTTTCGGGCGTGCTGCCCTCCTCACAGGTGATCCACATGAGACGTAACCTGGACCAGAGCGAGGCGGCCATCGTGCAGGTGTTCGAGGAGAAACAGCGCGTCTGGGAGCGAGAGATGGAGGAGCTGAGGCAGAACTACGCCGGGCGTCTGCAGCAGGTGACCCGACGGGCCCAGCGCACACAGCAGGCCCTGCAGGCCCAGATCGCCCGTCTGCAGCAGGACAAGCGGCGGCTGCAGGACGAAATGACCCTGCTGCTCGCTCAGAGAGAGGAGCTGGAGAAGAAGTGCTTGGACTTCAGGAAGGAGCAGGCCGATATCCTGCCCAGACTCGAGGAGACCAAGTGGGAGGTGAGCGAGACTCACAGATGGAGATTTAGTTCGTTCTGAGACTAACATCTGTAGCCTACTGGACATCCACAGTTCTCAGCACATCTAAACATGCTTAAATCATGATACTTTTACTTGAGATGCAAAGTGACAGAATGAAAAGATAGGGCTGTTCTTTTCATCACCTGTTTTCAAATGGAGCGGCATTATACACAGAGACATAGTTCGCTGATTTATTGCTAATCAAAGAACTGGATTTCCTGACAAGATGCGCATGAATATAACAATGAAAACGCAGCATAAACAGAACGTGATTCACATGGTCACATCAGGCGCAGAGCTTGTGCGAACAGAGAAAAA
>JAUMHE010000084.1:688997-706541 GCA_032359235.1 Enteromius mattozi | reverse complement strand
ACACAGAGATCTGATCTGATCATCATCCAGTCTGTCTGGAATGACATGAAGAAACAGAACAAACTGAGACAGACTCAGTCCAGAAGAACTGTGCCAACTTCTCCAAGATGAAGAAAAAAAACCTACCTCCAAAGCTACCTGAAAAACTCTGGGCAAGTGTACCTCGGAACAGAAGCTGTTTTACCAAAAGATAGAAATAACCAACTTAAAACCATTTTTTGTTGGTGAAAATACTAGTGGCCTGAGACTTTTGCATATATATGTTACATTTAATACATTTTATATCCAAATTAAGCCATTTTTAATATATTTGTCAATTTATTAAATAATGATTGATTTCCTTTTGCCATTAGGTCAGTGAAAGAAAGTTAGGTTTGTGCTGGGAAAATGTAATGTGTGTTCACTCACTTACTATACACTTACTTTCACTCACTATATTTGTAATATATTGTGGGAAATGTCTCCTTTTCTGAATTACAGTACACTAGGTCAGGTTGCAGTAAGGTGTTTAATAAACACTTTATCATTTTAATATACATTCCATTTGGTACAAACTTGCAAATACCAGGAGTGTTAGATGGTGCTATTGTATTGTTCTGTTATATCATTTTTATGTACTACATGATTTTTTTCTTTAAACATACATAATACTTTTGTAGATGTAACCTAATTTGTCAGGTTGAATTACAGCACTGGCCTGCCTTTCTAATCTGGACCATTTTTGTTAAGTATACTGGGAGTGCCATTTAAAAATAGAATCCCTTATCAATTTAAAAATAAAATTTTTTGTAATTATTGAAAATATATATGTTTCATTTGAAGAGTTCAGATGCAACAGCTTCTAAATGCTATCTGAAATATTCTTCTAAAGTTAACATTTATATCAGGCTCCTATATTTATGATCAGTTACTTCACTTTAATTAGAAAATGACCATACACTGCCATTAGAGTAAAATTACTGAACCTACACAAAGAAGCCTGAAAAAGTGCTCATTTTAGACGAACATTACTGAATCTACACACAGGAGCCTGATAAAAATGCTAATTTTAGATGAAAATGTCTCTTTATTTGTCAAACGATTTAAATGTTTTTGTTATTGAATAATCAATTTTCTTTTTCTGGAAAATTTTGGAAAACATATTAATTTATTGTTACATTTAACTACATTTATACTAAATGTCATTTTCAAGCATGATTTCAATGTTTTTTTAAATTGATTTAAGGTGCATCCCTTGTCTTTTGTAAATGTAATTGAAAATTAGTTTTAAAAAATATGCATATTAATTTTTCTTCTAAATGAATTTTATACCAGAATTGATCTGTCAATTTAAAACGTGACTTCAGTGCTAATTTATTGCTTTAATTTTATGATATAATCATGTTTTCTTTTTAAAAAAAGGTGCATCTCTAGTCTTTTGTACATGCAATTTGAATTTAAATATATTGAATTTAATATAGTGGTTTACAGTGGGATATACACGTAGTTAGGTAGTTGACAAATAAAAATTGGACTGTAGTGTGACATAGCAGAAATGTATACAAAAAAACTTAACATAAAAATAAGCATAAGCACAAATAGCATAAGAGAAGTTTATCTTTAATGTTAGATGTTATTTTTAGCATTTTTGCTGTCACACCATGATATACCATCTACCCAGTTACATTAATTAAGTCATTAAATTGCATCCACCAAGTCTTTTTAAAGTGCAGTTCAAGTTCCAATTAATTACATTTTAAACCTAAATTAAGCTTATTTTTATTAATTTTTTTTTGTGTATTTTTTTCATTTCTTGCATTCTTTTCTTGGGCAAACAATTACAGAAAACAATCACTAATTTTGAGAATCCATCAAATGAGGATGAATGGTCCGAATCTGTGTCATGGGTTTGGGCTCAGAGAGAGAGAGAGAGAGAGAGAGAGCAGGGTTGTGATGACAGCAGCTGTATCCCGTCTGAATCCTCTTGGCTCGCGCCCTGTCGGTGCCCGCTGTACCCACGCTGGCAGCAGAGCAGGCTGGTGGCTGCGGGCAACTCCTGCCAACTCACAGCCTATTGAGAGGCAGTCTGATGGACACAAATGCGAACGACAGACTTGCTGCATCAACAGCAATCAACGCCCAACCCATTTCTGCTGCTGTGGACGGAATTAAACCATAAATACCCCCCAGGTCCCCTCCACTCGCCCGGCACACCCTCACCTCCATACACACTCCTCGCACACACACACACTCGTCCACACACACACACGCTGAGAGAGAGTGGAGGGGTGAGAACTGCTAAAGGTGAAGGACGGGAGAAACAGGTAAAGATGCGTTCAGCCTTCATCTGAACTCTTACTTTTCACATGTGTGCTGGCAGAGAAAAGAAACTATACATCATTGTCATAGAAATCTGTTTTTAGGATTCATTGGAGACCTAAAGAAGTGGAACTGAAATAGAGAAATTGCTATAAAAGAGAAAGGAAGTCATCCAAATTTTATTGCTAAAACAAGAACATTTACCAAAAAAATGTCACAATAATGAGCACAATAAGCCAAGTTTAATTGTGTCCCTTTTGAACGTTCTTGTTTCTTGTTTTCTTTGTTTTGTTTTTTGTCATCCTACCAAAGACATTTTTGAAAAACACAATATATATGTGATGATGAGCATAATAAGCTATGTTTAATTGTTCCAGAAGTTTTTTCAGTCATTGCTTTTTGTTTGTTTTTCCTGTATAATACCAATAATTTTTTACACACTATATATATATGATGTTACAATAATGTACATTATAAACTTGTTTAATTGGTTTCTCCTTTGAATGTTTCTCAGTCATTGAAACAATGTTTTTTTTTATACTTCAGTTGTATAAATTGCTGCTTAAGTTTAATTTTGGGGAAGCGCTAGTAAGGTTTCGTAAAAAAAAAAATATATATATATATATATTCATATCACTTATAAATATTTTGCATAAGAATTCATTTTTCTTTAAAATAAATGCCTCTAGTTTGATATTTTGTTATCTAATGCAAAAATATTCATGTATTTATAAACGTCCAAATGCGTTTTGTGGTCATTGTCTTGTCATTGTCGAATGTCCTATTTTCTTTTGGTTTACCATTTAATTGAAGTTATTTACTCTTCTCATGTTTTTAGCACTCACACAGAAATGGGAGTTGTGTAATCCTATTCAGAATGTGTTTTTTTCTCATCTATGATGTGTGTGTGTGTGTGTGTTTGACAGGTGGAGAGATGTCGGACCAGCAGGGAGTCCCAGATCAGCAAGTCGCTGGGAAGAGCCAAGGAGGAGCAGGAGCGGTTTACAAGGTCCAAATGCACTCATTTATACAGTTCTTTTACACAGTCAAAAAGCCCAGAGGAAACACTTTTATAAGACTGAATGGATTTTAAGCGTTTTATTTAAGCATCCATTAACTTGTATTTAAAAGCACAATGAGCCAATAATTGACAGACGGGAAGAGTACTGAGTTATAGATGAATGTGGAGAATAGATGTCATTTGAATTTGATGAGGAAATTTGATGAGAAATATTTGAGTTCAAGGAATAGTTTACCAAAAAAATTTTATTTGCTGAAAATTTACTCACCCTTACTTACAAGTGATGGAATGCTAAATTTCTCCAAATCAAAACAATCTCGTCTATATCTTGGATGGCAATTTAGGGTGAACTATTCCTTTTACACTGACTTCTGATATTGATAAGTCTGAGCACAGTTCGAGACATTGTTGAGACAGGTCACTCCTTGAGGAGAATATTCTGAACAGCAAAGGTCTCCGTTTCTTAAAATTCTGAATGAAATTGTTGATTTAATGTCATTGCTTTCTAGAGGAAACAAGAGCAGAATTAAGTTCTTCATTTAAATGAATGTGACAGTGCATAAATGGTTTTAAAAATAACTTACACGGAAATTCTGCTCGTCTTTCGTGAATGAAATCCAAACAGGTTATGACTTAAAATATGTTGAATCATCTTAACAGGCCTCACTGTTTGAATTCGAGAACTTCCGTGGAAAAAAGGTGGAGCTGTCAGCAGAATGCAAGGACTTGATTGAGAAGAACTTGGAAAAAGTTGGATCAATCATAGTTGAGTCTTGCCCGTGAGTACATCCTCTCTACTGTCAAACCACATTATCTACAACCACAAAAGAAGGAATGAAGAGTGTTCAGACTGTTCTCGAAAGCAAAAGTTTGAATATATGCAAACTGGATATAGAAAAAGGAGAAGGAGAATAGGAGTTTTGCAGTTTTGCAGATTACAGCACTTTAAAAGATTATAACTCACTGGGCTACTTACTGTTTATCAGTGCTTCTCAGCTTTCTTAAAATGTATATAATTAAAATGTATTTATTGATACTATATTAAAGCAATCTAATTGAAAACAAATGCAAAAACGATACAATAAAGATTAAATTACATTTATTTTCCCCCTGTACAATATTTATAACTCTTAAAACCTCTGAAAGCACAAAATAAACTGTGGTTTATTAATCATTTTGTAAAACATAAATTACAGGCAGTTTCTGAGTGTAATTTAGATATAGTTCTTTTGATGTTATAATATATAGGTGGACTTCAAGTCAAAATTTTAACAGCTATTTTGAAATATTTTGAATATTTTCTTTGTTTACCTCCATGTTATTTTCCTTAATTACCAATAAAACTTGTTTGAAATAAAATAAACATTAACTGAAACAAAATTGTGCAGATGTAGTGCTGAAGTTCAACTAAAGATATACTTAAGTTTGTTTTATTTTTGCTAAAGTGGAACTATTGCAAATATATTTTAATCTTCTTGCATTTAAAGACCAATAATCATACAATCCTTATCAAGAGAGGCGATATTAAGAAATGAGCATTCATTGTGAACAAGTAGCACTCCAAAATAAAGTTTAATTAGAATTTTTAATGTTAGTAAGTTTCGAGCAATATGCCAGGAAGTATGTTAATAGGTATGAACTAATAATTTAAAATATATAACTTTTTTAATAGGTTATATTCAAAGGGGTTCGGATGACAATAAATGTTTGTAAATTCCCTGCTTTAATCAAAAAGAATCATCCATTAATCCATCCTGATCTCGATGATCTTGTCATAGATGGGTCGCCTTCGAGCAGAAGGGCTTTCTGGGAGAGCAGTTTGTTTTGGAGAAGGGAGAATATCCTCGCTGGTCCACCTGGACCAACAGCCAGAGCAGCTACTGCCTCCTGTCCATCAGACCTCTGAAAGTGGTGAGAGACACCTTCACACCTGCTAAAAGATCTGCTCTGCTCTCAGTCACGGCCCACTGAGTCTTGTGTTTTTATGCTCCATTACCAGGACAGCGCTGATCACAAACTACATCTGTTCGAGAGCTGCAGCTTTGCCGGGAGAAAGATGGAAATCGTGGATGATGACATTCCCAGCTTGTGGGTTCACGGCTTCCAGGACCGTGTGGCCAGTGCCAAAGCTATCAACGGAACGTGAGTTTGTTTCAGATCACTATCATACTGCTGTTATCCAACGACCGTTAACTCATGAACTTTGACTTTTCAGTCTTGATCTTTGTTTCAGTCCATAGTTTTCCTGATTACAGAAAGCCTGTATGTTTAAAGTCAACGTGATCCCAAAACTGATTCTTTTTACTTCCTTGACACGTCTTGTGCATGGTTCATCAGTAAATGTTATTTGAAAGAAAAAAAAGTTTAAGGTTAATAATATTTGTTTGTTTGTTTGTTTTCAAAGGAAATAAATACTATTATTCAGCAAGGTTGAAATTAATTGATCAAAAGTGACAGTAAAGACATTTATGATTAAAAAATGTCTGTTTCAATCAAATGCTGTGTTTTCTATCAGAATTCTTGGTTTTACAAAAATATTAAACAGCACAAACAGTTTTCAGTATTAATAATTATGCATTTAAGCTTTACATTTCATTGTTTTTTCCACCTGAAAATCAAACCCATGACTTTGCTGTTCTTGGCACCATGCTCTTCTGGTTTATTATTAACTAAAATGAAAACTATAACCGTAAAAAAAAAAACTACTTTAAATAACAAAAACATTAAAACAATGTATTATATGTATTTCAGCTATTTTACAAGGCAACATTTCTCCTTTTTGTTAAGTTTAGATTGAAGTAAAATAACTAAAAGTAAAAACTAATATTTAATAATAACTAGTATTTAATAAAAGTGTAAAATTGTAAAAAAAAAAAATATAGTAAACTTTTAACTTAAATTAAAATATAATATAATATAAAATAATTTCAATATTATATATTTCATATATTTATGAAGAATACAGAATGTAAAATAGAAAAACATATATTACAATAAAATATAGCAATAAAATTGTATTTAATACAGGTTAAATCAATAATAATGAATAATGAACAGTTTCTAAAAAGGGAACAGAGAAAGAGTATACTTACAAAAAAAAGCAACTTTATCCAGTCATAAAAACAAGTTTGATGTTTTTTCTTCTTAAATGTATTTTTTACATGATAAAAGTAAATTAGATTGGATTCAGATGCTATTTCATGTTGAAACTTCGTAATCTTCATCTTTTTCTTGTTAAATAGTTTCTTTAACATCCATGGAATCTTTCCATTGCACAAAATGGAAAAAGGTTCTTTAGATTATAAAAAGGGCTTCCCACTAACAAGAAACATGGTTCTTATAAGAATTGATCGATTAAATATTCTTTGGGGAACCAAAAACGGTTCTTTATTGACATTGATGCATCCATTGAGAACCTTTAAGATGCATAAAACCCTTCCCTTGCACAAAACATTCTTTAAAAGATTCTTCAGATTATTACATTCTTCAGGCTTAGAAAAAAAAGCGCACTCTACAAAAAAAATTCTGTAAAATTACAATAAAAACTGGCAGCTGTGGTTGCTGGAATTCGACTGTAAAAAAAATAAGATAACAGCATTTTAGGTTTTACAGTTTTAAGTTAAATTTACAGTTAGATTCCGTTATTTCATTAACTGATATAATGTTAATATACCAACCTATTAAAGTGCTGAAATCTGTTTTGTAGCTTTGAAATACAATGATAAGCACCAAATGCAGGCGGTGATGAGAAAGTCACATGATTAACCAAAGCCTATCACAAGCAGCTTTTAAATATGAACCTATAAAGAAGGTGCTCAGTGTCATTCACACAAACACTAAACACCATCATGGTGAGACTCATTAAACTCAAATATGCAATAAACATTCATTTAACAACATTACATTTAACATACAACCATAATAAACATAACTGACAAGAAAAAACTAAGAAGAAAAAACATCATATTCAAACAAAATTTGAAATGCAATGCAGGGAATTTCCTTGTAAATTTTACAGGATTAACAAGTTTTCACAGTAGCATTTTCACAGTTTTTTACCATTAAAATCACGGTCATTTTGTACAGTGTGGTACTTTTAAGAACTGAACGGTTCTTTGGGAAATCAGAAATGGTCCCTCTATGGCATCGCTGCAGAAGTCTCCTTCAGGAACCTTTATTTTTAAGAGTTTAGATATCCAAAAAAAAAGTACTTAATGTTTTCTGACATTGTCTCTAACCTCAGGTGGGTGGGCTACATGTACCCAGGCTACCGCGGACGTCAGTTCGTGTTTGAACATGGAGAATATAAACACTGGAACGACTGGGGAGCCACAGAACCACAGCTGCAGTCCGTCCGGCGTGTGCGTGACATGCAGTGGCACAAACGGGGCTGCTTCACCATCCCTGTCCCCGACCCGGCTCCCAAACCCAACCCTAACCCCAACCCAAACCCCAATCCTGCTCCCAATCCAGCCCCGGCCCCCGCTCCAGCCCCGGCTCCCGCTCCTGCTCCCGCTGCCCCATCCGCCACGGCTGCCACCAGCTGAAGGAGACCGGCCAGCTCTGCCGCTGACCTCTGCCACGAAGAAAGCTCGAACGCAAAAGTGACTGCCTTGCCTCTTGTGTGTCTATCATTGGAAATAAAGGCCTCGGCCCCATGCTTTGATCTCTGACCTTTGACTTGTGTCTGATTTGAGTTTTTGCGCTAGACAGAAGTGTGACGATAGAAATGCTATACAGTAAAAAAATACAGTAAAATCAGTGATAATGTTAAAAACTGTTACAGTTCAAAATAACTACTTTCTATGTGAACATTTATTAAAATGTAATTTATTTCTGTGATCAAAGCTGTATTTTCAGCATAATTACTCAAGTCTTCAGTGTCACATGAACCTTCAGAAATCATTCTAATATGCTGATTTGCTGTTCAAGAAAAGTGCAATATTTTGGAATATAAATAATTTGTGACATTATAGTTGTCTTTAATGCATTCTTGCTGAATAAAAAGAATTATTTTCCCCCTAATTTTAAAGATAGTGTAACAATAAAATAAAATTGTTTTGTTTTGTTGCTTTGAGGAAGGAAATTCATAAAGAAGAAAATTCTAGGTCTGAAGTAATCATTCTGAACTTTTTGCAAATAATATTAGAATATTTGGACACTTACAGTAAGTTTATTGTCTCATCACATGCAAATTAGAAACTATAAAAATCACAAATTATCCATTCAAAATGCTTATATTTAAGAAAATATTATAATAAGAAAATATTTAAATATTTAAGAAAAAAAGGTTGACTACTTTTAAGTGCATCACTTTCAGACGGTCATTTGTAGCATTAAGCACTTGTCAAACACTGAATATTTAGCAACTTCCATCTTACCCTGCCTACTTTGATTTGATTGTCCATCTCAATCACTTTGACAATGATGAGAACTGTTAGGTCAGACCAGACTGCAATAAATTGTAAACATTTTTTGTGATCACGTGCAACTCATGCACAACTGGTGCATAATTACAAGTGCACAAAATTCTTTATTAATTTCTTTCTAAATCATGCCTGCTTAAAAGTCGAAATTAAAACTGACCTGACACAGGCTGATATTTTCATAGCATATAACTCATAACACCAGCCCTGTTTACTTTTTTTCCTCCCTCCGATCATTTCCATCTTTATCTACTAATAGCCCTGCTTTAGATATTTAAAGAAAAATGGCTTCTTTCTTATCTATCATAGCTCCTCACATGGTCCGTATTGGTGTGCATATATGTGTGTACTTCTCTTTATTTCCTTTCATCCTCTCTATGTCTTTCCTGTCTCTTTGTAAGTCGTCGTCTCTTGGCAGGAGTTCAGCTGAGTCATGTGAACGGAGAACAAAGCGTGGCAGCCTCCAAAAATGACAACTAATGAAATAACTCCAGTCTGATGTGGCCAGGCCAGGGCTGGGCTTGGCATGGTTTGGCATTGCTGTCACGAATGATGATGAGAAAATATGGCAAGCTTCCACTGCTGCTCCAAATCGCCTATCCATGGCATACCGATGAGGTTACCAAACCAGACTAGGCCTTTCTATGCCACGACACACAGGCTGATATTGGTCAGGAAAACACAGATGTGACTCTAAACTCAGATATCATAACTGACTAAATATTTTGCAAGTTACTGTGAATCTCACATTATTGTGCAACAGATAAGTATGAAATCTAACATCCTGCAGATTAGTGGTAAACTAAAGCAGTTTCAGGTTTAGTTTTAAACTAATCATTTGTATTATTATTTGTTACTTTTAATTACATTTTTTATTTACTTATTGTTTTAAAAATGTTAATAATTTTTTATTGTTTTTAAATCACAATATTATTTTTAGTTATTGTCATTTTATGATTTTTAAGTGTATGATTAATTTTTTAACTGCTTTGTTATAAATTGTAATAATGATATTATTAATTGTTTATTTTTTTCTTATTTTAACTGCTAATAATGTTTTTAATTGAATTACTACTTTTACTAATTATTTGTAATTATTATTTTTAACTGCTAATGATTTTTTAATTGCATTATTATTGTTTTGTACTTATTTTTAATTGCCAATGATTATTTTTATTTGAATTATTATTGTTGTCTGCTATTTATTATTATTATTGTAATTTTTTTTTTTTTTTCTAATAATTATTCTTTTTAAAAATAATTTTTAAATGTAATTAATTTTTTTAATAATTGCATTCTTTCTAGCGTGTGTCAGTTCAGTTGTGGATTTAAGAGGAAGCACTTCCTAAAAACCGAAACGTGTCACAATTTGAAATTCTATTTTAGAATCAAACGATGTGTTGACAAGTTTCCCCAAGGGCTTTTAATAACCCTATTCTTTCATTGTTCATCGGTACGTTTCTTTTCTTGACTGCGAAGGTTGATGTTGATCCAGGTCATTGTGGGGATGTTTTTGTGAAGCCAGTCAGCTGCGCTCTGTTTTGTTACTCATCCAGTTGGCTTCAGCAGTTGTGAAATTATGAGATTTCCTGGCATTTAAAATCATTACACACACAATATGATGTCATTAGAGAGTTTCTTCTTTGTATCCAGGCCTTTGCTGTCTTGAAACAGTGTGTGTGTGGTTAAGAAGCGTATAGGCTTTTATGTGCAAAACATATTGATGAGGTTACCACACCAGGCCTTTCTGTGCCTCACCAAACTACTACACAGGCAGATTTTGGGGAGTAAAACACAGATATAACTCTAAACTCTGATATAATCACTGTAGATGTCAAACTGTCTTGATATTTTGCAAGCTACTGTGAATCTCACATTATTGTGCAACAGATAATGAATTACTGATAAAATCTAACATTTTAACTAAAACATTAGTAACTCAGCCAGCTTCATTTTTTATTAATTAATTATTTTTAAGCATTATTTTTGACTGCTAATCATTTTTAAATTATTTGAACTGATATTTGTGTTATATTTTGTATTTAATGTTTTAACTTTTCAATTATTGTAGTTGTTTTTAGAATTTACTTTAAAACTAGTTTATCCAGAAATTGCTAGTAAATTTCCCACATAATTACAAAGAAACATTTTAAAGTAGAAAAACTGAAATAGAAAACTGAAATCTTGTCAAATTTAATTCAGTAATCTTTGTTTTTCTTTCATATACTCATGCTTCTCCATTTCTCTTTATTTCTTATTTTACATTCTGAATCCAATTCTATGTTAGTCTGATGAAATAATGACAGAAAAAGAGAACTACTGTAGCTTACTAAACCAGTCAACATGGCAAAAGAGTGTGTTTTTGTCTTGTTTGCTTCATATTTTTGTGGAAACTGGGAATAGAAAGTTCAAAAGGACAGCATTCAGAGAAAATACAAATGTTTTGTAATATTATAGATGTCACTTCTGATGAATTTAATGCTCCCTTGGTGAATCAAAGTAAATAAATAATAAAAATAAATAAATAAATAATAATCCTACTGACCTTATTTGAATAGTAGAGCATATTGCATGTTAGATTATTTTTCCAAATATATGTTGTTTTTAATACACTTGATGAAAATGAATAATTAACTGCATAAAAGAAAGCAGTTACTGTTATAAGCAGTAAATCCTGCCTTAATTCGGTAGTGAAGTGTGCTTGTTTTGGAGGGCAGGAATAGCTCAGGTAAACACAGATGTCCTTACATTCCTCACGTGGTTCCCCTGCAGCGCTGTGACCGCCACTCACTTCACCGTGGACATGAACGTGTGAATTTAGAGTGTGTTCAGTAGATTCCCAAAGAGCCCGAAGCTTTCAGCAGCCTGTTCACAGCTGTTGAAACATGGGATATCCCAGTGTCTAATGATAGCCAACAGCTCCCCGCATCGGAGCCGCACACCAACACACACAGTCTGCACCCTCAGCACAACTGAAAGCACTGAAAGTGATCAAAACAGCCTGGTATTCACTGTATAGCTGTGTAGATCACTACTGTAATTCTGCTCTGCATGAGCCGAGAACATGCTGAAGTTGTTATGCAGTGCTGACTCTGATGACTTGATCAGTGTGTAATGTATAGGCTGACGTGGCATTGCATGACATTTCATGTGTGTGCTATTAATGCTGTCTGAATGAGCTAAACACATGGGAAAGCAAAGACAGCTTCACACAACTGCTTCATCAAACGATTACTGTGACGTTATGCAGATACATGTATGCATACCTGCAATCAGATGATGCATACCTTTATCATTTGCATATTATCGCATGTTATGTTTGAATCTAATTTTAATAATTGCATTATTAGCACCATTATTGTATACTTATTCGATCGTATTATTTTATTTTTATTGTATTTATATATTATTTAAATATTTAATGTTATATTATTACATATTACATTTATTAATTTATTACCATGTGTTGTTTGAAGATTTTTATTATAAATTTAACTAGCTCCCATTGTTATTGTATTGTAATATTTATTATATTATATCCTTATATTTAAGGTAATAATATATGACCCTGGTGCACAAAACCAGTCATAAGTAGGACAGGTATATCTGTAGCAATAGCCAATTTTTTCATGTCAATGAAGATATTTAATAGATTTTCTACTGTTAACATACCAAAAATATTTTTGGATTAGTAATATGTATAGCTAAGAACTTAATTTATAGTATTTTATAGGTGATTTTCTCAATATCTGAATGTTTTTGCTCCCTCAGATTCCAGATTTTCAAACGGTTGTATCTCATCCAAATATTGTCCTATCCTTACAAATCATACATTAATCATCAAAGCTTATTTATTCAGCTTTTAGATGATGTATAAATCTTGATTTTAAAAAACTGACCAATGTCTCTGGTCACATAAATTATAATTAAATTAAATATAATTCTTCAAACATAACTATTATATTATATATTACAAGTAGGCACGTGTTTATATTTATATTATTTTAACAAATAAATTGAATATCAGCTCTCATTATTTAATTTTTTGTTTTATAGATTTTCTAAATTAATTGTGTGTGTGTGTGATAACGAATAATAGACCTATTCCTTACTTGAACGATAGCACCAATTATCATCATTCGTATATTTTGGTTATTACGTGTCTGCAATAATTTTGCCATCTTTTCACAGTTTTTGGACGCTTCTTCTAATCCCTCGCTGTAGGTCAGTGAGCGAGCGAGCGCCGCGCGTCCTCGGCTCACCTCGGGCTCGCGCGGCTCGTGCACTTGAGTTAAAAACTTCTCCGCGTGCGATTGCGGAGCGCGCACGAGACACGAAACATCGCCGCGCGCGGTAAATCACGGGCTCCTGCTCCCGTTCCCGAGTCAGAACCACCGCGAAACATGGACGACTTAGGTGAGTATGAGCCGCTTTGACGTTTGGTGTCGGATAATCGTAAAAGGAGAAGTTTGACGCGACGCTAGAGCGCTGGATGGACTCTGTAGAAGCGGATGGAGCGCCAACGTCAGCGCGACTGCAGCAACACGCTGAAAAAAGGCACGCTCGCGCCGCTGGACCCCTGTTTAGAGCTGCTCTTACGCGTTATATTCCTGTATTCCAGCTGTTTGGTGTTGTGTTGATGCTGCAGCAGTGTTGCAGGACTCGGATTGATTCATTCTTTACAGCTGCTGCCCTTGCAGCACCGTGTGATTAATATCAGACCCTCACTAGCGCAAAACCGCTGTCGGCTTTATATTTGTCCTTAAATGTAGAAGTGTAGAGCATACTTTTGTTGCTAATTATCGCGTGTAGTTCCCCTCTGGTTAATTTGTATCGCAGCTTCTGCAATGTGTCAACAAAACATCAATGCGTCATTTTCCGCCCGACCTCAAAACTTCACGCATACGGACCTCAAACTTTCTGTTGGCTTTGATAGTGTGCATGTGATTGCATTGGCTTTTATGAGGGAATCGGCATACCATGGGTATTTCAAAACTAGTAGTTGTTATTGTTGGCAGTTTGACTAGTAGTGGCGTATTGTAAGACAGTTGATCCCATAATCTCAAGCTTGATGTTGGAACTTGTTGACTTGTTGCCCAAGGCAATGAGAAACTGAGCTGCACTGCCTAATCTAACTAATCTCAGTATTACTGCCTCGAGGTTGTTGAGTGGAGTTTTCGTGAGTGACATGTTGTTTAGTGAAGTTATTTTCGTTTAGACATTAATGTGGAGGAGCAGGGTCAGAAATTAACCAGGAGTGGCGGCTGAAATGGCTAAATTAAACTAACAGACTGACTTTAGATTTGGTGCATTTGATATTTGTGGACATTTGATGTTAAATTGCATTTTTTTATCTATGCTTGTCAAATGTTTCCTTTAGTGCCTTTGCTGACAGGTATTTGCATTCACTTTGTTAGTTGAAAGGAGGAAGCTTTGGATGGAAAAATGCACTCATAAGCGTTTAAGTTGCTGTTGTAAAATTAATATTGTGCTTAAATTTAGTCCTTTCTGATGCTGCATGGGAGTAAACCAGTTATTTAGTGCTGTACTTCAACTCTACACACCAACCGTATGTTAGAACATTCTTGCATAAAGCATGTATATTGAAATGTCTGTCATAGCTAGAGGAAACGCTAGCAAGATGTCTTTATAGATGAAAGCTAGATTGTTTACGTGCATTGATTTTTCCCAGTCTGAATAGATTCAATCCAATTACAGGTTCTGAATGAAATATTTAATTTCCTTCTCACTGATAGCGTTTAATGCAGAATCTGTGTGGGTCTTTAACATTGTCAGAAACCAGATTATTTGCAGTGGTTTGTTATTTGAAGAAATAAGGACATAAATAATCGAACGATTTAACAGAATAAAGCAAAGGAAAAACTGTAAAATTGTAGTTTTACTTACAAAATTAGTTTTATTTTCAAGTATGCACACGTTCTCTTTTAATCACAGGCTTAATTTGTCAAAAACAACTTAATTACCCTAATATTTCTTGTCTCATTGCAAGAAATTTGCATCAGTAGACATTACTGTCAGTCGTTTAACATTTCTATTTTAAAACAGTTGTTCATTTTAAAGTGTTTAGTTACTTACATACTTTTTTTCTCTTTCTTTTATGATTAAAAATATGCTGGAATTAATTTTTAGCTTATATTGTAAAGCATAAATAATGAACCTTTGGCCATTTCTAATTATTGACGGAGAAAATACGTCTCTTTTGGTTACGGTGCTGTGCAAGTATGCAACCTCAAATGCTTCACGAGCTCGATTTCGTGCCTTTGTTGCGTTCTGAAATGCATGAGACTGTAATTCATAACTCAACAGAAGTAGCCTATTCATTGCGTTCTCAATATGGCTCAACATTAAGGCTGATGAAAACTGTCAAATGCATTGATTATCATGACTAGTCTGCTAGGCCTAGCTGATTTTAAGTCCTTTTTTATCAGGCGTAGCTTATCATATATATATAGTATTATATTATTTTTACCTTTTATTCCAGTTTTGGCTGCTTGTAGATGTAGCTATTGTCTCATGTTCAGTGTTTCACTAGAGCAGGTTTAGGTGTCGTATTGCAACTAAAGAGTCTTGCATGACCTAATTGTCATGTGATTTTTAGAAAGAAAATTATTTTCATGATATGACTCAAGATGCTGGGCAAAGTCTTTCAAACGCACAATCCTATATTTAGCAGTGATATGTGTCATCCTGACAACGCTTTAGTGTCCGTCTCGTTGTGAAGCTTCTGTTCTCTTACTGATCACAGGAGCCATCTTAACTCTTTAATGCAGATTGGCATAAATGGGACGCAATTTCAAGTGTCTTTTCATTGCAAGACTTTGCTGAAACTTGACTATACATTCGGGTCATTCTCTGCCAAATCATCCAACTTTCAAAAACTTGCCTGGCAAAAATGTATTTAAATTTATTTAAATGTATTCAATATTTATTGGGTTACAAGCATTCAGACCTAAAGTGGTTTTCCCCCTCCAATTTGGTTCCTTTGTCATTTTGACCCACAAAATAGTGGATTAATCTGTATATAGATCCATGACATTTAATATTTTAGCTTTCATCACTTTTTATGTTTGTCTTTCTAAGAATTTACTAATGCCACATTGAAATCCCAGTATCTTTGGAATCAAACCACATGGGGTCTTAAAAATGAAGATGACCATTAAGCTAGTGCTTTTGTTCTCTGCTAATTGTGCACAGTAAGAGCAAGAGTGTGTAGGCTCCTGTTGACATCAGTGCACTTTCACCTCATCTCATCAGGCCTGCATCGACGGTGTCCTAAATGGCACACAAACAGTGGTGTCTTTATCCTCGGCAGTAGAGCATAGATCGAGGCAGACATTGAGAGCGCAGGTGTGAGCGTTTTCTTTTTTTTTTTTTTTTTTAGCCAGGCCTCTCCTGTAACCATAACCCTGCATTGTGGGCTGTGGAGGGCCGCTTGAACTTAAAAAACCTGTACACCAGCATACTTTGCAGTGTATTGTGCCCAGTTAATGTGACGTGCTTAAGTAAACAAATCTGTCTGTTTGTCTCTCTTAGTATATAATTGGATTAAACTACCGTTCAGATATTAGGAGTATTTACTATTTGTTTTTGTTTTTTTTTGAAAGACGTCTTATATGCTCAGCAATGCTGCATTTATTTGATAAAAATCCGATTTGATATTAAAATCATTTTGTTTCAATATATTAGAAAATGTAATTATTTCGTCTGATTACTCCAGTCTTCAGTGTCACATGATCCTTCAGTCTATTTTCTAATTGCTGCTCAAGAAACATCTTATTGTATGTTGAAAACGGCTTCATATTTTTGTGGAAACAGTGAAACATTGTTTTTGTTTTTTTACATTTTTTGATGAAGAGAAAGTTCAAAAGAACAGCGTTTATCTGAAACAGAATCATTTGTAACATCATAAATGTCACTTTTGATTAATTTAGTACATCTTTGTTGAATTCCTATTAATTTTTCAAAATACTGACCCCAAACATTTAAACGTTAATGCTGGTACATTATTGTAAGTGTACATTACATTACACAGCTACTTACTAAATAAATAACTAATAAGTCATAAAACACAGGAGAGCTGAAGGAGTGCTGAGGTTCTGCCGTTTGCTTGTATGTTTATGATCTCCAGGCAACTGAACAAAAATACAAACGGACAGAATTAGACACACACAAGTAATTTATTATCGCAGTGTGAAGTGAGTGGTGAATACTGATTGTGTACTAATAAAATGCAAAATGCAAAAGAAAAGATATGTCCAAAATGCATCTGGATATAGATGCATCTAAAATGAGAAATAGTTGAATGACTTGATTTAGTTTGTTATCTTGATATTTTTGAGAGTTGAAGACTTGTAATAGCGTTTTTCACTGTTTCCACAAAAATATAAAGCATAACAAGAATTTTCAACATGGATAATAATTAGAAATGTTCCTTGAGCAGCATATTAGCTTATTAGAATGATTTCTGAAGGATCATGTGACACTGAAGGCTGGAGTAAGGATGCTGATATTTCAGCTTTGCATTGCAGGTATAAATTACATTTTAAAATGTATTCAAATATTAAACAGATCTTTTAAAGTAACAGTTTGCCCAAAAATAGAAATTCTGTCATTTACTCACCCTTGAGTAGTTCCAAATCTGTATGAATTTCTTTATGTTGAACACAAAGGAAGATATTTTGAAGAAAGTTGTAACCAGGCTGTTTTGGTAACCTTTGACTCATATAGTAGATATTTCTTCCTACTATGGAAGTTAATGGTGACCCAAAACAGCCTGTT
>JAUMHE010000084.1:670996-682327 GCA_032359235.1 Enteromius mattozi | reverse complement strand
ATAGAAAACTCTATCTATATATATCTATATCTATCTGTCTATCTATAGGTTGATTTATCAAACTGCTATTTTATCTGTGTTTTTGTGTGTTTCTGCAGAAGTTACTGAGGGACCCGTTCTACATGGGTCTGTATCAGCGGCGAGACCGTTCCCAGCGCTACGACGATCTCATAGATGAATTCATGGAGGCAGTGGTGAATAAGTACGGACAGGACACCCTCATACAATTTGAGGACTTCGGGAATCACAACGCCTTCCGATTCCTGAAGAAATACCGTGAGAAGTACTGCACCTTCAATGATGACATCCAGGGTGTGTACCAGTACAACACTTATTACTTACTCCCCCAGTTTCACAGACGAGGCTTAAGCCTTGTCCTAGACTAAAATGTAAATCTGAGCTGTTTCAACTGATAGAAACTTGCACTGACTGATGTTAAAACATGTCAGTGTCTTTGTTTGGTCTTAAGATGCACACCAGTCATGCTTTTGTGTGCAGATTTGTGCTTGTCTGTTGAGCATCAGTAGTTGTGTTTGTGTGTCCACAGGCACTGCATCAGTAGCTCTGGCAGGTTTACTGGCAGCTCAGCGTGTCGTGGGGAAGCCCATAACCGAACATAAAGTTCTGTTTCTAGGGGCTGGAGAGGTGAGCACAAGTGACACATTTTAAAGACACAACAACAGAAACCCAGTCGTTTAATCTGTGTGGTTTGATAAGAGATTCAACTTCAATGTAGTCTGAGTATTTAAGCTGGGATTGTTTATTTTTAGGCAGCTCTGGGAATCGCTAACCTAATTGTGATGGCGATGATGGAGTCAGGAATGTCTCAGGCTGAAGCCAGGAAGAAAATCTGGATGTTTGACAAATACGGCCTCTTAGTAAAGGTGAGCGTAAGAGAATCCGTGTGTCTTAAATATGTGTCTTAAGTAGTCTTCTACTCAGTCATGAGACAAAATATTTAACTAAGTTAAAGTGTTTGCAAGAAACGCAAACTTGACTGTCATCATTTGTTTGCAGAAACCAACCTGATTGTCACTCTCCTGATGATAACTTATAAGACAAACGATAATACTTTGATTAGTGAGTTTTTAAAAATCACTAAAACTATGAGCAATAGTGCTAATGATCTTTGCTTTAATTAAAATGGCTTTTACTAAAAAATGGAATATAAATGATTAAGCAGTCTTGGTTTTGAAACATTGAAACAAATGAACCGGCTCTTAAAAACGAATCAGACTTCTCAGTGATACCGGAGTTATTTTTGTTATTTCATTATTATTACTACAGGTAAATAAAATAAAATTTGAATAATTAAAAATATTTAAAAATTATACTTTTAAATTAAAGTAAAATTTTAATTAAAAATTTATGTAGAAATTTGTATTTAAATTTCATTTGTATTTTATTTATAAAAAAACTAAGTAAAAAATTTGTAACTAAAATATTAAAGTTTAAGCAAAAACTAAATCTGAAATAAAATGAATTAAACGAATACTAAAATAAAAATGTTCAAATAAATGAATAAATTGCAAGTGCAAATTAACAAAAAATAACTACGTTTCAAATTTAAAACTGAAACTATAAAAGCTATAATAATACAAAAATAGTACTGAAATCACAGTGAGTAGTACTACTGAGGTTATTTGCAGTATCTGAAATGCAATCACAGTATTTTAGTAAGCTTAGCTAAATGACTATCTGAGCTCCAGTTTCCTCTACAAACTCTAAACATTAATATTTACCAACTTTTTCTTTTGTCACATGCTTTGAGACAACTGCAGTCCAGTAATCTGATGTGCGTTTCTCTGTTTTTCAGGGCAGGGCTTATGAGACCGATAGTAATCAGGAGGCTTTTGTTCACTCTGATCCCGGGGACGTGAAAAGCTTCTTAGACGCTGTCAATGCTATTAAACCCACAGCGATCATCGGTAAGACGAGCTGCTCCCTCTGAGTCTTGTACAGAAGTCAATCTCAACGTTAATCGTTCTACCTCTGCTTAACCTTTTACAGGTTTAACCTTCATTTGATCTAGTTTCTTTTTAAAGTTAGTCAAGCATTACACCAAAACATTTGTCGTTTATTTCTTCATTAGAATTAAGAAAGCTATTTTTGTTGCTGTAGCATTAAGACTTATATGTGCAAGTAAACATGGCTTGTTATTGTTTTATTGTTGCATATATAAAGTTGATGCATATAGCTGAATGCATCATACATAACCCCTAAATGATGTATTAATGTATGTGTATGCATGCTTTAACCTCCTTCTTCGTGTCATCAGGGGTGGCAGGTGCTGGCCGGCTCTTCTCTCATGATGTCATCAGAGCAATGGGCAGCTTGAACGAGCGTCCCATAATCTTCGCCCTCAGCAACCCGACTGCCAAGGCAGAGTGTACAGCTGAAGATGCCTACAGCCTCACACAGGTTACATATCATTCATGCATTAACTCTGTAAAGCCTGCCATATCAAACAATAGTTAGAAAAATCTAAAATAAAAAAATTAATTTGCATGTGTTTTTTGTTGCATATTAGTGTTTTATGGCTCATACAGTATCTCAGTTTTATTCAGAGGCTCAAACTAAGCAAAAATATGCAATTTGGTGTAGTTGCTGATATTTATATGGCCAGAAAGTAAGATGAAATGTATAGCAATGTGTATAGCAGACTACTTACAAAAATGCATATAAACATCAGTTGTCTCTCTGCATCTCCAGTAATATGTCTTAGTAAGAAATGCTTAGTGTCATGATCAAATCTCTGTAGTATCAGAAATATATTGCAAGGCAGTACAATGATGAGAGATCCTCAAAAGCCTAAGAATCATATTCGAAATATGAAATATGGAAATATTCCTTGCAATGTAAAATTTATTCTTATGTTTACTTTAGCAAAAAGACACATGAACCACAAGCAGTTGAACCTTAGCTATAGACTATAAACTCAGTCATATGTGACCCTGGACCATATTTAGGTCGCTGGGGTATATTTGTAGCAATAGCCAAAAATACATTGTATGGGTCAAAATTATAGATTTTTCTTTTATGCCAAAAATCGTTAGGATATTAAGTAAGGATCATGTTCCATGAAGAAATTTTGTAAATTTTCTACCATAAATATAGCAAAACGTAATTTTTGACTAGGAATATGCATTGCGAAGAACTTCATTTGGACAAGTTTAAAGGTGATTTTCTCAATATTTTGAGTTTTTTGCACCCTCAGAGTCCAGATGTTCAAATGTGCTGTATCTTATATTGTCTTATCCTAACAAACCATACATCAATGGAATTTTTTTTTTATTTAGCTTTTATATATTGTATAAATCTCAATTTTGATAAATTGACACTTATGACTGTTTCTGTGCTCGAGGGTCACATGTGAGAGAAGGCAGTAGATTGTGTGCATGTGGAGTATGTGAATATAAGTGATTATGTTTCTGTTTCAGGGAAGGTGTTTGTTTGCCAGTGGCAGTCCGTTTGCACCCGTGTCACTAGAAGATGGCAGAATACTGACCCCTGGACAGGGCAACAATGCTTATATATTCCCAGGTATTGACATGCAATAATTATAGTCATACAGTAATGGTGGTTTTAGTGGGTAGCTCTAAACGCATACATATTTTATAATTCCTAATATCTAACAAACGTATGAAGATGCTTTAGGGCAAAGAGTGTAAACCTGGGCTGCTCAGGTTATCGTGTGTTGACCGATAGGTTGTGATTTCAGGTGTAGCTCTGGCTGTTATACTCAGTGGAGTGCGACACATCAGTGATACGATCTTCCTTGAGGCTGCAAAGGTAAAATATACAATCCTGAACCACACTTAAGACTTGAGTATACTTTGTTTTTTAATGTGGGTTGTTTAAAAGGTGTTATGTTACACATGTATTCATACAATTTATTTTATTGAATATTTTTTAGTGCTGTCAAATGATTAATTGTGATTAATCGCATCAAAAGTAAAAGTTTTTGTTTACATAATATATGTGTGTGTGCTGTGTATATTTATTATGTGTATATATAAATACACACACATGCATGCATATATTTCAGAAAAAATTTATGTTTATATATTAATTATATTTATATATAATATCGGTTATAAGAATATAAATGTATACATGTAAATATATACTGTATGCTTGTGTATTTATACATACATAATAAATATGCACAGTTTAACAGCACTTGTGTTTAAACATTTCATTTTATTAAAAATATATATATATATATATATATATGCCTGTAACTTTTATGATATAATTAGGTTTCCTCTTCAACTTGTTGAAATATAAAAAATTGTGGGTGTCATAAAACTTAATAAAGACAACATCTGAAGCAGAAACAGAATGCATATGTAATATAGTGCATATATTTAGCTAAATGCTTCTCAAGTTATTTCTCACAAGTTTTTAGCCCTGCATGGCCTGTGTGTGAAAAGCAGAAGTTGTAAAAGTTGTACTACCTGTTTTTGTTAAGATTTTATGTAACTTGATAAATCATTGTTTGTTTGTAGACGCTGGCGGATCAGCTGAAGGATGAAGAGCTGAGTCAGGGCCGACTGTACCCACCTCTGTCCAACATCAGAGAAGTGTCACTGCAGATGGCTGTCAAGGTCAGACTGTTTGCTTGTGTGTGTTGTAGGACACAATATGTCACAGGCTGTGATTCAATTAAATAAAGATGTGTTTCACCTGGTTTATTTACACACATGTAGTTCATGATGCAGTTTTGTGCGGCTGGGGAGCTTTAATCATGGCAGAGGAGATAAATATTGCAATAATAATGTTACAATTTATTTGTTTTTCCAACGTAATCTACATTTCTATCTCTTTGCATTACAGTCTCGTATATAAATAACTATTTGATGCATATTGCATGTATTGTACATTGCCAAAATAGCGGTTATTAAATTTCTGAATCATCAGGAAGCTGAAAAACTAGATATATTTCTGATGGCACATGAAGGCAGCATAAATTAATGTACAGTGCTGAGATTTACTCTGAAGTAAATTTCTATTGCCAGCAACCCATCAAAATAAAAGCTTGATGGTTTACTGTTTGAGGATAAAAAATATTAAGATGTAAATATTAGAATTATAATGTTACTGTTAACAAGGAAAACATTTATGAATATTTTTTTACAGCATTTGACAGTTTTGTGTAATGTATTTGTGTAATGTATTTCTCATTAGTTTAGTATTTTTTTATTTCATAATAAAAAAAAAAAGTATATCATAATAATTGTTTTATGGTTATATTGAATTGGTCAAAAACAGTTCACAAAAATCATTCAGGATTTAAAAGGATTTTTTTTTTAATTGTCAGGCTTTTTAAAATTAACTTTTATTTTCCATGCAGATGCACTCCTCAGCGAAATCACCCCAGTAACTCCAAATTATTATATAACTGTTCAAGTCATCTGGTGAAAATGCCTGTTTTCTTTTTCTTTTCATATCAGAGTATTTATCACAGAGAAACTAAATATCGTATTGTGCACCATGTATATAAGCAGGGTTTATAAAGTCTTAACAGGGTCTTGAAGCCTTAATTCACCCTTTCACAAATTAAACCATGAAATATATATGTGTGTATATATGAATGTATGTATATGTATATATACATAATTTTATTTTATTTTATTTTTTCTAATTTAAATGTTCTTTTTTCTTTCTAAAAGTAATGGAAATTGATTGAGGTTGTATTTTGAAGCTTTGGTAACAGAGCTCATTGTAGGCTCCTTATACATTTATATTTTGAGAGCATACTTGTGTATTCTATTGTATTTATTCATTTCATCTATTAAGTGGTTTTTAAAAACTCTTAGATTTGCCTTCATTAATCTAATATCCTAATAAGGGACACAAATGGTACTTGTTTTCACTTGTCATAACCCCTTACTGATGCCGTGTGTTTCGTGCACAGGTGGTGGAGTACGTGTATTCAAAGGGAATGGCGTTTCGATACCCAGAGCCTGTGGATAAGGAAGCGTACGTCAGATCCATTGTGTGGAACACCAACTACGATTCATTTCTGCCTGACATATACGACTGGCCTGGGGTTTCTCACAGCCCTGTAGTAGACTAGAAGAACACGAGAAAAACAGAGAGAAACAGAACAAAAACCAGGAAGTCTGAAGGGAGTTTTCGTTCTTTGATTTTTAGGAACTCCTTTTTTTTCTAGTATTTATTCATATTACTTCCTTTGTTTAAATTGCAATTTAAGTTTATATATGAATTTTACAAATCTTATACATGTCCAGAAAACATTTCACTCCAGAATCCAAATAAATAAATACTATAAATGATATTTTGCATGAAGAAAATGAAGCCTTTTTTAATTGTTTTCATCACAAATCAAGCACTTTTTACCCAAAATGCACTGTGAAATATTATATTCACTTGTATTTCCTGACATTTGAACAACACTTCTTCACTCTAATATACTAAAAAAATGATTACAGTAATAAGAATGTAATAAGAAACCATTAAAAATAAGAATTTACTCTAAAGTAAAATGTCCAGGTCCATTATGGCAATGACAACTTGGTTGTAAATGTGCCTAATTTGCATTTTAAAAAGTAATGGTAATAATTAGGCTTCATTTTCTTTTTTGCAAAATATATGAGATTTTTTCTGCACCCTTACAGTGTTTTTACAGCCATCGCTCCAGTGTTAGATAGCGTGCCTTGCCACTCCTCTCAGTTGTTTTTATATTCCGCGTGCAATGAAACCTTTTCTAAAATGAAGTCACACTCCGTTTGTTTCTTGTTGTGTCTGCAACATTCATTTAGTTCATAAAGGTCCATATATTTCCTAGCTGAGGAGGACGTAAACAGCACATGAAGGACTAGCAGAGTTCAGTATATTGCACAATATTACAGTCATTGCATTATGGCGTATGTTTGTAGCTGTGACTGTGAGTTTTTAGGGCATTTACCAGCAAATATTCACAAGCTAAAGATATGATCCTGGAAAATACATAGATATTAAATACTGATTTAAGTTCAAATGATGTGAAAAAGAGAAGAATGTGGAGTGAAATGAGAAATGTAATACTATAGCAGCTTACTATTCAAAAAGCTTGTTTCATGCCACAGCAGTAAATGCTTGTTAAATGTTCAATATATTTAAATATCTGACTGCAGAATACAGCTATTGTCCTTTAGAAATAAAATGTACCCAAAGTGCCTGCTTATACATCATTATCTGGTCACCACACGTCGTACGTTCGTTATTTTATATGCCATAGTAAATGCAGTAGCCAAAGATCACAAGAACAACACATTATCATCGTTCATCAAGTTTGAAATCTGCACAGAGGAGGTTTTTTTTTTTCTTTTGACAGCATATCGTACAAAATAACTAGTGAACCTCTTATATTCAGGACCAACCTAGAGATGATGCATTTGTCAGTCCTTTGACACTTTAGTTGTTGTGATCAATGTCGTACACCTGTATTGATGTAGTTAATGTTTCTGAACGCAGTCCTTCTTCACATCTAGAGGTGATGAGCAGGTGCATTGTGGGTAGAGACTATTTTGCTATGTGAAGCTGCTTTAGTGTCTGAACGCTCAGAACCCTGTGTGCGCTGTTACAAGTGCAGAATAAACATTTGTGCTCAAATCACCGCTAGTCTGTTTGCTGTATTATTTTACATTTGTTATGGTTAAAAATTCCAGCTAATTAAAAGAGATGCCATTCTGTAAAAGAAATGGTTGCTATAAACAGTTAATATTCATTTCAATGTTATAAAAAGGTAATACAATTATTACAAGTAATTATTACAAATATCTAATATGTATTAATTTTTGCATTTTATATTTGGTTTTATATTACTTATTTTTTTAGCATTAATATATAATTTAGGCAGCTCTTTAGAATATGTAACACTACGACTTTTCCCTCAATAAATTCTTAATTTTCTGCTTATTAATAGTGCTGTAGTTGTTAAGTTTAGGTATTGGGTAGGATTAGGGATGTAGAATAAGGTCATGTAAAATAAGGCATTAATATATGCTTAATTAAATGGCTGATATTCTAGTATTATGCATGAAAAGAAACAACTAGTAGGTGTAACCGTAAAATAAAGTGTTACCATAATTTATGTGAAAAATATTCTAAATACTAAAATTGCCTATACTAAAATGTACTTTTACGGATTTTTACATTTATGCTGATATGAAATTTGCACATTAGATTATTTTACTAATTTAATTTTAAATTAAAGCAACCATTGATTTATATATAATAATATACATTACAAATAATAAGAGATGCCTTGGGAATTCTGTAAAAAAAACAAAAAATTGAATGTTAATAGTAAAATACTAAATTATTATACATTAAAATATACTTTTCACTAATTTTTTAATTGACATATTCCATTTTTAATTTTTTTCATTAAATTATTTATTTTATAATTCTGATAACAGTTGAATTATACCGTTAAACAGGTTACAAAAACTAAGGCATTCCCTGGGCTGTGACCTATTAGATTAGTGTGTGATGTTATGCTGACCTCTAGTGTTCCTGAAAATAAGCCTTCTTAATATAATGTATACATTTAAAAAAAAAATATATATAAATGATTATTGTTTTGATTTATTATTTTATAAACTATTTGCAACTGGTATGCAGTACACTCAGAATATACCATAAGAACAATAAGTGCGTTTAGTCAAAGACTATAAGACATGTCACTCGTACAGTTTTGAATGGGGGAAAATGCAACGCTGATCAATCATAGGAAGCCCCGCCTTCTGAATAAAATAGCCAATCGCTGATGTGTAAAGTCAACGCGTCAGCTCATCTGCCTTTAGAAGTTCCGGTTGCTATAGAAACATATAGCGTTCTGAGACTTGCGCCCAGGACTGCGCATGCGCACTGACTGATCTCGCCTGAGAAGTAAGTTTTTTATAATGCTATTTGAGCAAAAGAAACAACCTTTATTACACAGTTGTTGTTTGTAGAATTAGATGTTTCCCTATTCAAAGAGATAGAAGCTGCGCTTGGATGCGCGAGAGGCGTTTCAAAGATGGCCGCCGAGTGACATGACTTGTCTTAAAGAGACTTTGGTGTAGTGTATACTGTGCAGTACGCGACAGTCATCTTTAAGTTATTCGAGCGAGTCCACGTCGTGCTCATGCCCCGGATGTTGTTTGAGCGCGTGTTCGGTGGCTCAGCTGGTCTAGAGCGGGGGTGCCGGTTTATTCTGAGTGTGTTTAACGTTATTATTCGTCACATGTAGACAAAGCAGCACAATGTCCATGGACGTGACGTTCCTCGGGACCGGCTCCGCGTACCCGTCTCCGAGCCGCGGCGCGTCTGCGCTTGTGTTGCGGACTGAAGGGGAGAGCTGGCTGTTTGACTGCGGAGAGGGAACACAGACTCAGCTCATGAGGAGCTGTCTTAAAGCCAGTGAGTCCCTGTCGTCTGCGTACTGTCCCTGCTTTCCTTTCTTCCTCAGCCTTTGATTCAGCCCCTGAGTTCACACCCTGTAAAAAAAAAAACCCAAAAACTATTTCCAGAGGGGTCATACGTTAATGTTTACGCGTTCGTGCTCTCATAAGTGGATCCTATGAATCACAAAAGCAGCATGAAGGAATAATTTGTATATTCCAGTGGGAAATATTTTAGGCCGCCTTAAATAAAAATAATATAAATAAATAAATAATAAAAACTATAATAATAGGCAAAAAAATTAACATAAAAAACATTTTCACTAATGCAATAAAACATTCTGTTGTATATAAATTCTATTTTAATTTGTTGTACCAAGCATTTAAACATTTTTACTGATTTCTTTAATTTAAGATTCTGTAAAAATATTTTAAGTATTTTTAATGATCAATTTTTAATTTATATTTGTATATTTAATTTAAATGTATATTATATAATATTATATTATTTAATATAAATGTATGTATATTAAAAATATACAGATTTTTAAATGTATTCTTATATGAAGTTATTGTAATAATTGTTTGGAATTGATTTAATTTAAAATTAATATTGATGTAAGGCAAATACTGTATCGAATGATTGTATATAATGTTACTGTATTGAAAATCACAGTTGAGGAAAAACCCTGTTTAATACTGTAATACATGACAGTTTATGTATGTGTGTTTGTCATCAAAGAAAAAGAATGTGTCATTTATCATCACAGCTTTAACAATCGGTTTAAAACTATTAAATATTTATATATTGACATTTTATTTATAGATCGATGTGACTATAAAGTTGAGATGGTAACTCATATAATATTTTTATTTACTTAAACATTTAATTTAAATGTATGAATTGCATTAAAACATAAGTAAAATATATATTATTGATTATACAAGTATTTTATTGTGTTTTAGTAATTTTATATAGTTTATGTCTGTTTGTATGATGCTTTATATTATGGAAAGTGAAGTGTGTGTTCTTTAAATTTTATATATATATATATATTGTGGCTGAATAAAAGTTTTTTTATTATTTATTTATTATTTTTAATAGCAGTCCCATAGTTGTGTTTTTTGATTATACTGTTATTTGAAAAAAATCAAATAAATTTCAGCAAGAATTGATTGCTGTATACATTGTACAGTATAGTGAACTTTCCTGTGTTCCCTCTCCAGGCAAAATCAGTAAAGTGTTCATATCTCACCTCCATGGGGATCATGTGTTTGGTCTTCCTGGTTTGCTGTGCACCATCAGTCTGAACTCGAACCCTCAGCCGGATCAGCCTGCTCCCTGCGTGGACGTCTACGGCCCGCGGGGGTTGAGACGCTTCCTGCGTGTGGCGTTAGAGCTGTCCAGCTCTCAGCTGCTCTTCCCGTATGCGGTGCACGAGCTGGAGCCGTCAGATGAGCAGTGTCCCGCGGAGGGCCGTCTCTGTCCTGCACTGACCACCAGCAGCGATTCACTTCACCCTCAGGAGCGGCCCGGCACAAGCATACAGCTGGACCAGCACACGGACTGCTACCACCTCATTGATGACAAACAGTTTGTGGTTAAAGCGTTCAGGCTCTACCACAGAGTCCCATCCTTCGGGTTCTCGGTGCAGGAACGAGAGCGGCCAGGGCGCTTAAACACTGAACTGCTGAAAGAACTAGGTAACTTGTTACAGGAAAAAAGCCTCATTTCCAGAAGAGGAAAAGCTGATTTATTTATTCTTATTTGCACTTGATTCATTTATTCACTTGACACAATCTGACATTTTTAAAATTGAACTGGAAATTAGGTGCCGGGCGTCTGGCCAGAGGAGAACTGGACCCAACTAAGCCTGGTTCTCCCAAGGTTTTTTTTCCCCATTCTCTCATGGATGGGGTTTTGGTTCCTTGCCGC
>JAUMHE010000084.1:647814-663862 GCA_032359235.1 Enteromius mattozi | reverse complement strand
TTAGTAAAACAAATAGGTTTAGACACTCTTTTATTCCTACAGCTGTAATGTTTTTAAATTTGAGATAGGATTCTTTGAGAAGGAAACAAAGTGTTGTTGTTATGTCTCTTGTGCTGTATGTAAAATGCTTGTTTGCTGCAAACAAATTGCCTTCGGGAAATAAATAAAGATGAACTGAACTGAACTGAACTGAACACGTGCTGCAAATGCTCACAACACAAGCAAATAAAGAAACACACTGCAAATAAAATTCTTTATTTGGTTGTGTTGTGAGCATTTGCAGTGCATTTCTTTATTTGTTTGCATTGTAAGCATTTACAGCACATGTCAAAATGATGAAAATGTTTTCTTGATTTGCTGGTGCTTTGTGTTTTCTGAAGGCCATCGTAGTTTAAGTTTCCAAAAACACATTATTTTCCACATACAAAAGCTCCAGACTGTCCCTGTAAAGTTGGAATTGCCTCACTTTTTAGAAACAGTCTTAGTGCAGAGCCAGCATAGGCTGCTCTCCAGGTTCAGAAAATAGCCCTCCGTAAAATGTGCTGCACACATTGTAATATTTGAGTTAAACTGTTCTGGAACAGTGTTGTAAATAAAATCTAACTACTGATTAGGGTGCTGAAGTACTAAAACCCTATTGTAGTTGTTAAGATTTTTATTATTATTATTATTCTGCCCTAAAACTGATCATGCAGACCAAACCATAAGGCCTAGAGACTTGAAACCTGGTGAAAAGATAGACCTCAATTTGAGAAGAACCTATCAAAGTCTATCATAAAATAAAAATTTAAGACATTTTTGGGCCTGGTTTGTACATAATTTGTCATAGACTCGAAAACTTTACATCATTGTGATACTTGTGTCAGAACGAACAAAAGTGCATTACAGATTTTCGCTCTGCCGCACCATTTTTCCGCAAAATGGAGATATATCCAAAACATGCTTTTGCATACTAGTACTAGGTTTTTCGCCCAATCAGAACCAATCCACTGCAGAAATATTTTGTGGACATTGAATATCAATAGTTATCAAAAAAGCTAACATTTTGATTTTTGCAAGAAACTGTATGGCAAAAAAGCATCTATGCCAAGGGGGGTCTAAACTTGGTCCTGGAGGGCCAGTGTACTGCAGAGTTTAGTTCCAACCCTGATTAAACACAACCTGAATCAGTGTAATTAAGGTCTTACTAGGCATGCTACAAACCTTCAGGCAGGTGTGTTGAGGCAAGTTGGATCTAAATTTATCCCTCCAGGAACGGATTTGGACACCACTGGTCTATGCTAACGTTAGCCAAATGTTATTTGAAGCATAACTCTAGAACAGAATGAGACATCTTCACCAAACTCAGTACATATGTGTACAAGCTTAAAAAAAACTGTGCAGTTCTTTCACTTGGGGACACTATAAGACTAAAAAAATATAAAATTAGCTATAACTAGGCAACTGTTGGTCCGATCGGATTGAAAATAGGTATGCAGCATCTTGGTCCAAAGTGGCATAAGAAAATGACTGTAAATTTTATAACATATCCATATATTGACCGAAACATCTCAAGATCTTCTTATGATAGATCTCCTCATTCTGAACAACTTTGCCTCTTCAACTAATGCTGTAAATATTCACAAATATGTTAAAAACCTACTTTTGTGAACTAGTCCTAGGTTTTTGGCTCAATCTTGATCAAGCCACTGCAGCAATATTCTCTAGACTCTCTAGATCAATAATTATCAAAAAAAGTTTAATTTTGTCCTTTGATTAGCTATAAGAGGGCAATTTAAAAGGGAGTATGGCCAAATATAACCAAAAGCCTATAAAACCTTAACAAAATTGCAAAACTTTACAAACCTTGGTGAAAATATGTCTCAAATGACTCTTAACATGTATGCAAAGTGTCATGGAGATCAGACCATAGGTGGCACTATAACCGATTAAAAAGGACTTCAGATTTCTATGGTAAATGGCCTCAAATTGCTAAAAAAGTTCTCATATATTAACACAAACACTATCCATATCATATGATACATCTTCTCATTTACAACAACTTTACCTCTGAGACCAATAATATCAAACTGTTCTTTAAATATTTATATGTTATATTATCAAAAAACTGCTATAAAATACATTTGTGAACTAGTGAACTGAAAATAAATAAAATCGGTGCAGTACAATTCTCTGGACTTTCTAGAGTAATACATATCAAGAAATTCACATTTGGACAACTATAAAACGGTTATTTTATATGTTCTTAACATAGTATACTCAGAGACCAATAAAACCTCAAAGAAAGTCCAGAACTTTTGTTTAAACTGTTTAAAATTATGCATAATTTGATTCTAAACAAGCATGCACAATTTAGTTATAAAGGTGCAAATGTTATGTGAAAAAAATGCAATTTAGAACCACTAGATGTCAGTGAAAGACCACTAATCGGTCATTAAACAATAAAACAACACTGTTCAAAGATTTGCTTATGGAGACATTATAAACTCATTATTATAACATTTAAAATCACATTTAGTTAAATATTACCGTTTTGTTCATACAGATATGTCAGGTTTTTTTTGTTTTTGTTTTTTTTTTCACAATTTGCCAGAATATGATTACAGTGAAACCTGAAAATGACATATAAACTGTTTAAAAGGGAAGACTTGCAATAAGTGTCACCTATCATTTATTTCAAATATCTAAAATTGCAACAAAATGTGTGTGCATGTATGTCTGTGTATGTGTGTAAGCATGCTTACTGATTAATATAATAGTTTAATAACAATTTCCTGTGTGCGTGTGTGTGTGTGTGTGTGTCTGTGAGCTTATTGTCCATTTTCGATGTGCTTCACTGTCAGTCATGCATCCAAGTTGGCCAAGACCACCTTAAACTTCACTTTCACAATGAAACACAGTGTCTCCAGAACATGACGACAGAGACAACGCTACAACAAGAATAGCTCCGCCTTCTTTCTTTGCATATTAATTTGAGCGGTATTATGAAAATAAACCCACACAGGGACTTTGAAATGTGGGGCCATGTTTAAATGAGGCATTTTAGGAGAGTGTGGACAAGTTATAACTTTTATAACGAATATCTCTTTGGTTTTGAGACTTCAGTGATGTTTTCTAAGCACTAACAGCTTGTAACACTCCAAAGAGAAGGGAAAACTTGAAATTGCATTATATGACGTCATATATTTTATTCATATTTTGGTGGCTGATGCCTTAAATAAAAGCATTTTTTTATTGGGTTTTTAAGTGCTTCTTGTGTTGAATTTAGGGCTGTGCAACCAATAATAATGCAACACCAAGTTTGGTCCTTCGAGGGCCGAAAACTTGTTAGCGCTAGTAAGTGGCGGATTTCTTTTAAAATTCTTACAGACATTTAGGTACATGAAATGCCCTTGTAGACAGACCCCTATAGTTTTTGAGCCAAACAGTTATTTAAAAAAACACACATAACCATAACTCAGAGATTCAGGTCAAAAGATTATTATGTGAAATCACAATCAAAACTTGATCACCTTTTCTCTTGGCTTGTCTAACTACCTCACAGCAGCCAAACAAAGCTTATTGTTATAAAGTCAAGAGACACAAACACGATGCCTGTATCATCTCCATGTAAACAATTAAAATGTGAATTTGTGAAAAAGTTTATGTTATGTGCATGCATGTTACATTTTAGCAGGTTGTTTCTTGATCGCCAACTACTGGCCTGGCATGAATAGCATAGTGGGGGTTTTTTTGTTTTGTTTTAATGTGTTGAATTAAGTAATATTGCTTGTAATATTTTGAAATGCATTTTATTGAGTGAATATACTGAATAATTTTTTACAGTGAAGTTTTTTTGGAAATTCAGTACAGAAGATGTGTACTAGCGCCCCCTGCCATATAATAATGAAAACATGGATTCTAGAAGCACAAGTATAGCTTAAGTAATTTTCTAAGTCAAGTATACTTAAACATCATTTGAAGTATATTTCTTTTGCTGCTTGATTTTGAAAATTGGTGTGTCATATCATGCTATTTTAATGTATTATATTAATTATGAAGACACTGGTTTGTGGTGCAAACAGTTTTACTCTTTACTGCACATTGGTACTCTCCTTGTTATTAACCTATAGCGTCTAATGAACCAGAAGCCTTGCCCATATAGGCTTACTTTTAAAAGGTGGATAGCCATTTAATTAAAAATCGCTTTGGCCTTTTTTTGGCATCCCAATGCAATGGTGAGTAGAAATTTCAACATTGTTTTATAATTATTGTTAATCACTGTACAGAAAATATTTCTGCTGTGCTTTGGTTCCAATCTAGTGAAAAACCTAGGACTAGTTAGCAAATTTCAAAATACTGGAACATTTTTGAAGATTTTGTTTTGAGCTGCATTTTGTTTTTTATTGAGCCAAGGATTGTTCATTAAATATCATATAATATTTATGTAGTCTCAGGTCCAGCAGGAATTGTCGTTGGGGGGAGTGAATAAGCAGCTCTCTCTAAACCCTCAATACAACGACTGAAGTGAGAACCTTGAGCAAAACCCTCAACTGCTCCCCGGGGCACCGCAGCCACTGCTGCCTACTACTGCCTACTACTCTGTGTGTGTTCACAACTGTGTTGTGTCCATTTGGATAGGTAAAATGCAGAGCACAAATTTGGGTCACCATACTTGGCCACACGTCAATTTCTCTAAGAAAGGGGTGGGGTCTTCTCAACCACCACTAGAGTGCAGCATCCACCTAGATGATGTGACTGTAGCCACAATGCACCAGAACACCCACCACACACCAGCTTATCGGTGGAGAGGAGACAGAGCGATGAAGCCAAACAGTAAGTATAGGGATGATTAAGAGGCCACCTCTACTCTTTTTGAAAGACATCCTGAGGTTTTTACTGACCACGGAGAGTCAGGACCTCAGTTTAACATCTCATCCAAAGGACGGTGCTTTATAACAGTATAATATCCCCATCGCTATACTGGGACGCTAGGACCAGCGGGAGAGCACCCCTCATTGGCCTCACTAGCACCTCTTCCCAGATGGTCTCCCATCCAGGTACGGACCTGGTTCAATGCTGCTTAGCTTTCAGAGGGCAACCAGGTGAGAGCTGCTGGCCAAATAGGGTATTAGACTGCCACAAAATTAGTTCTTAAAAAAAATCATGGTCTGGAGTTCTCCTCTACTTACAAAAACCAATACCTCTCCTTTAGCAGTTTTCCAATGCCTGTTTGATATAGTTTGCTTAATAATGGCTTTGATGCACTGTTCAGCGTTAATCTTTTGTGACTGTGAAGCATGTTTGTAAACTTCCTATCCCCTTGTGATGTAATCTCGAATTAATGGATACTCAATGTCATACTCTCCTTTAGCATGTACAGTGTATAGGTGATTGTGTGGACCAACTTTTGTAACAAATACAAAGCCTTGCCAAGATACATTTTTTTTTCTCTTTTTAATAGTACTATTTATATTGCTTTACCTTTGTGCTGTTATATAAATAATGTTGTCTTTCTATGTGGAGTGCATGTGTGAACAAAAACTGCAAGACTTACAAAATTATTTGAATTTATCAGCACATATGAAATGTTAACCTCTGTAAGTTAAACTATGTAGTGATGTTATAATTGATCAGTCTCTGCTCACCATTTTACACAATGCAACAGGTAGATTCTGTAAAAACTACATGAAAGGTCTTTGATAAAACCAAAACCTTTTGATCAAAGATTTTCAGTCATTAATGATTAGTCAGATAGCCAGTGATATATCTTAGAGGCGAGTGAGAAAATGTAGAGGAAAAGTATAAGACTGAAGGGGCTGGAACCTGACTGTATTTGTTAATATTACAAAATATTTTGTCCTTCTGAATATCATGGTCACATTGATTTCATTTTCATTTTCAAAATTATTTAGCAAATTTTCTGTACTTACACATCACACTTTCACTTATTTTATTAGATATTTCAAGGTTTTAAACGGATTAGCAATTTAGGTCTATTAAAAAAGGGTTTGTAAGTTCACTTGAAAAGTGATTCTGATAACCGTTTGCAGGAAAATTGAAAACTCAAAATTAAGCTTTGGATATTTACAATGTAAAGACTGACAGAATATAACAGGCAAAATAAAAAGACATAAAATTACAACTAAAATATGAAATAATTTAATTAACAATATATTTGGGCAAAACACCATTAACTGTTTTCCACGGTTTACAACATACGGTTTTATCATGCATTAACACACTGAAGCATGTGCGCCAACAAATATGAATCTGAAGCGCTCCATGTTTTAAATGAAATGCAAGTTTAAATATTTAATTATGGCAAATTGACATGAAATTTGTGAAGTTATGGCAAATACTCAGGGAAACTTAACAACAGTAGTCTCTGATCTTTCTTTAATTTTATACATAACATTGAAGGCTATTCATTTTGTCAGTTTAATTGTACAAATCACGAACATATATTATTGTGGATTGACCAAATATGTGGGACCGCATGACAGATTTGAATAAAATTATCTATCAGGAAAAGAAAAGAAAAAAAGAATTATAAAACCATACCAAAAAATATATATATAACCTTCAAATGACAAAGGCTGAGAGGGTATTAGCTACCACAGAGATGCTGTTTACAGTAAGACAGTGCAACGATTTGACGTACAACAGGAATAAAACATTGATTCAGCACGACTGAGACTGGTCGAGTCCTGGCCCTATGCTTTTAGGGCTTTTGAGTAATAACTCATTCTCGGCTCTCAGTCTCTCCACCTCAATCTCCAGTTCCCGCACGCGCAGAACACCGGTGCTGTCTGCTGGGGACTCGGGGTTTCTCCGGACGTGGCGAAGCCAGTTGTTCTCTTCCTCTAACCGTGACATACACTTCTCCAGCTCCAGGTATTCCCTAACCAGTTCTTGTTTAGACATATTTTGAAGAGTCTCGACGTGGTATCGCTCATAGGTCTCAGAAAAGTCTCTTTGCAAAAACTCTCCGCCTGCGTGCCCGGGTCTGCCCATACCGTCACTGCCTCCGCCGCCGCCGCCGCCGCCCTCCTCCTCGTCTTCATCTTCTCCTTCGAAATTCTCATCTTCGCTGGCCGTGTCATCGGAGCGGATCGCACCGGACTTTCTGCCGCCCAGCTCCGTGTTGAGGTCAGGTTCTTCGCGGTCGTGCTCCTCCATCAGGAACTGGGTGGTGTTGTATGGGGCAACGGGCAGACCTTTCGCGAACATCTCAGCGCGCACCCGCGATGCACGGGCGGTCTCGCGTTCATCTAGCTCTTTCTTCTCCTCCCAGGTTAATTTGAAGTAAGGTTTCCAGCGGCGCTTTTTCTTGGAGGGTCGCCGCCGGTGTTTCTTCTTGCCCTGGCGGCCATCTGACAGCCCCTCGGTGCTTACTGTCGTGCAACCACTGTCTCTCTTATTTGTTTTGTCCGCTGGAAAGCCATCGTCACTTGCTGCGTCACCAGCCTTGGGCTCTGGATCACTCCTATCCCGGCCGCGGCACATAGGATGTGTATCTCCAGACACCAAACCCGGACAAATCTCCAACTGGTTTCTTTGCACTTGTTTCGAGGAGAGGACACTTGTCAGGCCATCCCTCTGCCGCCCTCTGCTGTCATCCTCCAGTGCAGCTTCTTCTTTAATAAGCTCCATAACTGTACACTCCCACCTGAAGGAGATACAAGTTTGTGATCAGTGAGATGAGGGACACCCTTCTAAACTGAGGTATAAATAGAAATCAGGTTCCTGGCCGCTGTCATATACAACAATTCACCAAACACTGAGGAAAAAGGGAAATGCTTTTTTTTAAAAGTGAACGAACATTTTAACATAAGATACAGCATTAAAAAAAAACTCGCATTAAGTTAAATTTGAGTTACCTCACCGTTCAACTCCAATCTCGTAAATGAGTTATTATGCTATCTGAGACTGTTAACGTAAATTCTTTCTGTTCCGTCTACTATTGACTTGGTTTCTCGACGGGTACGACCACATTTCCCTCCAATGCAAACTCCAATTCGCTTCTGATACAGAGAAGACTAGGGCTTCTGAATTTATTACCTCCCCCACGTAAAGGCGCATGCGGCCAGTCCTCCAGTTTTTTCCTGCTTTGTGGGACTTGAAGTCCCTCTAGGCATTTGCACACGACAATCTCTGCCATAAAACCTCCATTACCCATAATCCAACGACTGTTTTCTGTCCTGAACGGGCTACGCCCACTCGCAATTTTCACTGGATAAAAAGTTTTTTGTGCGCGCACTGTCCAATCGAAGCATTCTGATTGGTAGTTTTCATTGTCAATCAAAAAGAAAGCTGTCCCGGTCGCTCTAGTGGACTCTACCAAGCATGGCAGAAGCAGGTAGAAACATCCGCTCCATTCTACGGTGCATTAAACTTTCACGTATTTATCAAGAAAAAAAATCCACAAATTATGTTGATGCCACACTGTACTAGAAAACACACGTTGTAGTATTCAATATGGCGTTTGGTTACTTTGAATCGCTCCCTAACAATTAAACGCATAACCCGAGCCTTTGTGAGGATTGATCACCCCTCAAGCAAAAAGTAGTTCTTGTTTTAAGCAGTATGTTCTCCGTGGAAAGTGAATTGTAACGTTTGTATCATGATGACGAACTTACAGTTTATATTGACTGAAGTATTTCCCTTTGTTAAAGTGACATGTCGCAACATAAAGTGAAAAAAGTCACTGGGTTGTTTCTTGCATTGGGCTCAAACGATTAAACGAAGAAGCGATTCGTTAGCCAGCTACCTGGATAATGGAGTCCAGATTAACGTAAAAAAGATAGCATAAGCAAACGGATTAAAACTAAGGCTAGTCATGTAAACAATCGTACGGGTATTTCAAGCAGACATTTAAATAACTTACTCGGAATTCCCTAAAGTCTCTGCTAGGTATCTCACAACAGATGGATTTAGGGCCATGCTAGTTTGCAAAGATTTCTTGTATTAGAAAAAATATATATTAGATGTACGCCTTCACGCTATTTTCAAATAAGTCTCTTTAGAAAACAGCAATGCATTGTCTCTTATAATTTATAAATGGAAATGCTTGAAAAATTACAACCGTTGTTTGGCTCGCCCAGAATCAAGTCGTGCTAGGGAAGTTAGCTAGCTGCCTTGCATCTGTTAAACCAACCAATGCGAAACAACAAAACCCACGACCTGTTCTATATTATTTTTACATTAAGGTTTTTTCTTTTTTTTTTCATATTCTTACTGTTTTGTCGACAAAAAGTATAATTCCTAACATAGCATATCACTCTTGGTATCTTAATCGTTAACGTTAGTGCTAAAATTAATGAAGGCATTTGCTAAACACAGACTTTAAAGGGTCAGAAAAAACTGGTGATATCATGATTGTGTTTTTGTGGATGACAGCAATCACAGAAATGAAGAGTCATTATAACTTGGTTTAATTCGTCTGTGTCGATAGGGCTGTAGCTAAGTTTTACCTCATGAATTCATCTAATATAGGCCTACAGTAGTTCCTGAAGTGACTTAGTATAATTTACTCCCCTAGGCATTACTAAATGAATCTAGTACCCATTCAAACTCAGTTGTTGCAGGTACACAAAGTAAAAAACCAGCAAACATAAATTCTGTCTTTAAACAACTGCTTTAAAATTGCATGTTTAATAAAAGTAACAAGTGGATAACCATTACATTAAATCCATTTGTTTTGTTTGTTTATGTCTATTCTTTCATTATAGAACATGGTCAGAATATGCTGGTTCTTTTTTCTCATATCAGAGCGATAGCATCTGTACACATTTCCCACATGAATGCCCCTGTATTTATTTAAGGCTTTTTTGATTGCATACATTTCTTAGTCAGTTCTACAAAGTGCCCAGTGTCCTGCAACATCCTACAAATAAGATCAGCAGAAGTGTAATACTATGTTGAGGTGCAGATGGCATTTACAAGGTCAATTTCAACCATCAGAACAAACAAACTAATACACATGACTTCAAAATACAATAGTATGCATACTAACACATTGTTGACAAAGTCTATGCACATGGCTACATTTAACCAGAATTACAATGGTCATGGACATAAAATTAAATAATTAACTCCAGGATATCTCTAAGTACTGCATTCATCTTATTCATACAAGATTAAATCATCAGATTTCAGAGATATGAGATTATAACATTTCCTCTCTTCACCTCATGCTAACAAAGTACTACATTTGAAGCACTGAACACTAGGTCACAATTAATTAGTCATCATTGTGACTTCTACTTTCAGTTGAACTCAGTAAACTCATAAGCACATATTAATCTTTCTCTTCCTCTGTAGAAACATCAGTGCCTGAGTCACAAAAGGCCACACTAACAACAGCAGTAATGTACGTCCAGAGATGTCAAATGGCCACCATTTCTCCTGTCAAATAGAAAAAAAATTACACATATTTGATCAAAATACACAGCATATGACTACGCGGTGACAAGCAGCAGTTGAGTATTGAAGTTCATACCAAGTCTCTCACAAGTTTTACCTCCGTTTCCGCAGCTTTCAAGTGTAAATGGGATCTCCGCTGTGAACTCTGACACTTAAAACAAATATACAGATAAAAAATAAAAGACACATTATTTTTTTTTTACTTTTCAGAATCATTACTGGTGGAAATACAAGATGAATTAAAGAGATTATTTTAAAGAACAACAACAAAAAAAAAGACAATTAAAGACATGTCATTATAACATTATAACTATGTCTTCTATTTATTTTTTATTTAAATTAACTTTTGCAAACTGAAACCATGCAGCATTCTTTCTCTATTCCTTATACTGCTCCGTTTTGCAAGTGTACAGAAGCAATAACATGCAATTTTTGGCTTTTACTTTATTCGGCTTCCTTACATTTGCAGTTGCAAGGTCTTCAACCACCTCTAGTCGTTGCATGACACTCTGCATGTCCTCTCTGAGTTGATGCAAGGCTAGAATAATCTGCTGCTGCACCTGGCTGTTCTGTAACCCGTCAGGCCCACCCTTAGAATTGTCTCTGCCCCCTTGCCCTGAACCAGCCCCTGAGGCAAGCTGCTCCGCCCACCTAGCATTGCGGGAAACCATATAACCTGGAACAAAAACATATGCATAAATGTTTTTTTTGTTTTGTTTTTTTCCCCCTTCCCCAATGTTGGGAATTTCATCCACACTTTTGAGATCACCCAAGATATTTTGAGTCTAAATTGTCTTCAGACCTGAAGACAATATCAATTCTTGAGTATATAAATCCAAATCAGCATATTAGAATTATTTCTAAAGGATCAAGTGACTGCCAAAACAACTTTAGGAATAAATTACTTTATTTAAATAAAAATAAATAATTTAAAAGTATAACATAAAACAGTTATTTCAAATTGTAATAATATTAGTACAATATATCAGTTTTATTGTATTTTATTCAAATAAATTCTTGGTGAGCAATCATATGTGGACCACAAAATGTATCCAACCCATTTGAATTCTATTCAGAATGCTATTACTTAAATTGCAATGGAGGAGATGAAATATAGAACATTACAACTTACTCTTAAAAACATGGGACAAAATATGTCCAGCAACTGCTATTAGGTTTAAAATGAATATATTTTCAATTGTAAATGTTACGGGGTATTAATAATAGAATATATTTAACACAATTTCATTTTTATCATTATTATATCTAGTCTATGTCTCTTACGGTCTTCTCACTTCATCTACAGCAGTGTGTCCACAGAAAAGGGTTAAATCATTCATAGGTTATAATAATATATTTCATAAGGTTTCAAAGTTGTGTCCCCACTTGTTGTCAATACTGTCAGACATTCATTAAAATAAAATTAAAGTAAAAAAAAAAAAAAAGTGGATCAGGAGCAGTTGTTGCTCTAAATGACCCATTTGCCACATTCCACCTCTGCAAAGTACATCAGTGTCAGACAGGCTTTAGTTATTTTTATGGTTTTAGAATTTCTCAAGAATCCGTAATTAGACATCATCTGCATTATGAACAGCAATGATGTGAAGAAGAGATAATGCTGTTTTCAAATGCAGCGCCAGCTTATACACAGAGCCGTAGATCACTCACAAGCTACGCGTTGAGTTTTGCGGGTGATTCAATGGCGTAGCTTGTCACTGATCTACGGCTCTGTTTATAAGCTGGCGTTCTTTTTGAAAACAGGTGATGGAGATTTGCCACTAATCAAAGAACCGGCTTTACTGACGAGATGCGCATAATATATTGTTCGATATATATCACCCAGCCCTATAAAAATCAACAGAAATGTCTGGCTACTAGGGCTGGGCGATATATCACATGAGATAATCACCCACATCTCATCAGTAAAGCTGGTTATCAAATATCAGATGTGGCTCCTTGAGTCTTTGGAGTCCTAAGCAGTTGCTTTCCTCACTTATTGGTTAATTCCACCCATGGCAGTGGCTTCACTGTTTATAACATTATGAACAATACCATTCTCTAGAAAAATGGCTTACTGATCCCAAACTCTTAAAAGCTTATGTGCATATTTTAAAGGGGTCATTTGGAGGTTCAACCACTTGTATAAGTTGTCTTAACTGAAATATATGTTATCAGAGTCTGTACAGAACCATCCTATAATGATAAAAATCCAATCAGTGGTCATTTTACAAACTCTGTAAATGTTTTCCCCTTTCTCAGTTGAGCCATCCGAACGTGTGGCGTCACACAGTTGGAGGCCCCTCCCACGATTGTTGATTGACAGCAGCGTTTCACACAGACTGGACTGGACTTACCTTTGACCCGCCCTGAGTGAGCTGTCTTCAGACTGAGATGCAGAGACAAGCATGTCTTCTAAGCTATTGAGGTGGTTTGTTGTTGAATGTATTAATGAACATATCAGTAGTCATTTACCGCCAACATCTGAGTGCCTGAAGACGCAGAGGATTAACTTTTGGTTCTAAAGGGAATGCGCCCTTGATCTACCTAAATGCGTTCACGTTCGCGCAAGTCATTCATGATCCAGCCTCACCTACAGAAGCAGTCAGTATAATGTCTTAATGAATCTTTGCAAATCGCCTTTCCTAATAATGTGCTAATTAGCAAGTTTCACTATGAATACGGCTAAACAAAGATCCTCTGAGAGTGCCTCAGAAGAGAGGGGCGGGGTCAGCAGAGCTCATGAAGATTTAAAGGGGAAGTACACAGAAAAGAGTGTTTTGAAAAGAGCTGTTTTTGATGGTAAAATGGGCGTTTTTTTACACTATCATTGAGAAATTTTAAACAAACTATATTACAGACTTTCCATTAAGACCCTAAAGAATCATATCTGCTTGTTGAAAATTGGCGTTATGTGACCCCTTTAAACAATTTTATAAAGTTTACCAAAATATTAAGTGGTTTTACTTGTAATAGTGACAACAATAAAAAAGGGCTTTAGCTTTAGATTCAAATTAAACTTACCAGAGGGGTCCCTCCAGCCCTGCTGCATCCTCTCTCTCCCTGTGGTTCTCCTGCTCTTGGAAGGGCCATGCCTATCTTCTGCCCCCTCACCACCATGTCCAGCACCGATCTGAGTCACCAGAGAGAGAGGGCTGTAATGATTCTCCTGGATTCCAGAGGTCTCAATGTGTGCATCGTCATTCTGGGAACTGGCACTGCCATCTGGCATTGCAACAGGCTGTAAATGCACAAAAAATAAACTGTACAAACTGTAGATTGTCACACAAATTTGAATTAGATTTAGTCAAATTTTAGACCTTATCAGTGTCCAGCTGTTCCAGTGAGTCACAGAAAATTTCACTTTCTGAGTCACTAGTCGGCCCCTGAACCTCAAACACAGGTACCTCTAACACACATATTTGGCAACAAAAGAGAAAAAAATATAGTGCACACAATCCTGCTATCATTTATTACTTATGCAACTGTGAAATGTTTAAAAAACTAATTGGGTCAGACATTTCTGGATTGCGATAACTGGTACATATCAGCCACAATAGGTTCCAATATAATTCAAAGACAAAAAACAAATGTAAATTATCAAATTGCAATTTTTTTTTACAAGTTTAAAACCCAAATTTTCCATTGTAAAACGTGTTTTTGGCAGGCTGCAAAATATTCAGGATCCATTCATAGGAAATCACCTGTGCTATCAGCTTGAAGTTCACTTTCAGGGACCATCCCTGTGTCCTCCAGTTGAAGAGCTGGTTCTTGAGTTGCCCTCTCGACTTCATTAACAGCCCAACCATCAGTTGGTTCTCTGGCATTTACATCTTTGCAAACCAAAATCATAGATTTATCACATAGAACATACAGTATTTTACCAAAATAAATAAATGATCACCTGATCTGAGAGATAAAAGTGCCTCTGGAGGTCTGGGCATATCATGAATGACATGATAGAGAGGTTCGAAATAGTGGAAAAAGGATGCAGTCTTCTCATTGATTTGCATGGTGTCTATGACCTGTAAACAATACATGACAACAAATTAATTTTTATATGGGAAAAACCTAATAATAATTTGCTTGGCTGCTCTGAACACAAATTTGCTTTAAAGAATATTTTATTTAGAATATTATATAGAATATTTTCTAATATTTTTCCCTAAAGTGGTTTTATGAATTTATTTGGTATTATTGAAACTCTCCCACCTCTTGTGCAACTTTCTTCATTTCATTCACATAAGCACCCATGGCATTCTCTCGACTCATGTCTCCAAGCTGGTTCCAAGCATCCCTTACACAAAACCAGAAAAAAACATGCCATGAAGTTACAACAGTCCATTAAATGTTCTGAGGGCTCCGAAAACCATCACTTGAACTTTAGGCACATTATTGCACTGAATATGCTGTTTATGACTAGTTAAAAGCTTTACCATTTATAACGGCCTACAGGGTCCCAGAATCCGGGGCGTGACACTGTACATGGGCCACAGACTGCCTGTTTGTATAGGCCATAAAACCGCAGCATCACTTCATAAGAGGGTCTGTGGGAACCTATGCAAATGCAATTTAATATTTTACCTAGGTGTCATGAGCTGCTGTAAATTATGCAAATCAGTATGATGAGTTACATTCATATTTATATATTTACATAAATAACTGCAATGACAAGCTGTGCAATTTTTTTAATATCTGTTACAACAGGATGATGTTAAACATAACAGTGATTATGTCATTCATCGATAATACAATTTTTGTCAATGCTTAGCAAAGCTACCATTTTTGGGTAGGCTTTGAATGACGTCGACAGCCGCCTGAAAGCGTCTTTGACAGTCCTCGATCTCTAACATTGTAAGAGCTGGCAAATCGTACGATGTCTATTTTCCCCACGCTCCTGCAGCCGACTGTTCATTAACTGGACAACCTGTGAATAATATTCTCTGGTGACAAATGTGTCATTCTGTTATTTAGAAATCAAGTGGCGGAAGATAGTGTGCTCTATGGTTACTTCCACCCCACCCCTAAACACACTCACACACTTAATTATTATAATTATTATCATTAGTCCTCCAGGACTTTTATTTTTTATGTCCTTTCTGATTTAAGGTTATTAGCCAGTGGGTCAAGCAGAGTAAGCGAGGTTCAACTCACCTGCTCTGTACTCCTGTTGCCATTACACCCAAACACTAAAAAGGCAGTATAACGACCGATCACATTTCACCAAAGCGGTGCACCTTGTACAATCAGTGAGTTCGACAAAAATCTTATATATATATATATATATATATATAAAAGGATCTTTCACCTCTTGGAATTTCGACCAGGAGTTCATATCCTGGTTCGATCACGTGAAGGAGTATTACGGTAATGATTGGTCTCTCTCTCTCTCTCTCTCTCTCTCTCTCTCTCTCTCTCTCTCTCTCTCTCTCTCTGTGATTTAATGGCGGATCGCAACCAACTTGCTCAGGTGCATACCGCCACCTACGGTACCGGGGTGTGCAACTTCAGGGTTTCATGTATTTCACATAATTATTAAAAAATAATAATAATAATAATAATATATATATATAGATTAGATTAAAAATGCGGGAATGTAGTGAGGCTCTATCCTTAAGAAAATCAAAAAGAGCCTCACTACATT
>JAUMHE010000084.1:629499-639716 GCA_032359235.1 Enteromius mattozi | reverse complement strand
ATACAGACACAGGAAGGACCAAATAAGGGCAAACAGGAACTAAAACAGGAAGACATGAACCGAAACTAAAACAAGAACACATGAAAACTAAACTAAGAGCAGAACTAAACAGACAATGAACGTAACAACTGTATATTATCAGTTTGATTTTTTGATAGTACCCTTTTAGACAGCTGTTGGTAACTCTACAACTACATGTCAACTAGCGTTCATTAGAGTATTAAAAGTGTGTCTGATAAATATTTGCTAAAATTTTATTTTGATGGTTCCTCAACAGACATACTGAGTATAGGATACTTTGCAAGTATGTGAACATTCTACCTAAGTCTACTAATACTCTTAGGTTTATATAATAAACATTGCATTTTTTTCTTCAGTTGAAAGTATTAGCTAGCTCACATTAGCCTCAATATTAACTGTCACGAACAGCGCCTCTGTGGCCCTCTCCGAACGACAGCAGCGGGAACCTTCTCCCGAATTTTAGTTCCTACCCGGACAATTTAGACCCACGCACCTCGGCGGTTTCCGCTACAGGTGTTGCCTCTTTCTCACTGATTACTGGCCTTTATAAGGCACAGGCTTTGTTCTCTTCTCTGCAAAGTCTTATCTGGCCAATGTCGATATTTCTGAGCGTTTATTCTTGTGACTGCCTTTCCGTGTATGACCCTGGACTGTTTGTACTATTGATGATTGTTGCTGCCTGCCTTTTGACTACTGCCTGCCTTGTGACCATTCTATTGGATTATCTCTGATATACCTGAATGCTGTTGATTGTACTGTCTGCCTGCCTGGATATTCCAATAAAGCCCAGCAAATGGATCCGAACGTCTCTGAGCTTCCGTTACAGAAGACTTCACCACCACAGGATCCAGCGGCTTTACACAGTGTGGTGACAGAGGTATCTCGCCAGGCTTCCATGCTTGCTGTGCATCACTCTCAGCTAGACAAGCTAACTGCGATGACCGAGGACCTGGTGCGGTCAGTACAGAGCCTTACCACCGCCATGACTCAACTGACCGTGCAGCCCGGGCCTTCAGCAGCTGCCGCGCCTCCACCACCGCCCGCAGCGCCCACTGCATCAAACACATCGACCCGGATGGCCCTTCCTGAAAAGTTCATCGGCACCGCAGGTCTGTGCAACGGCTTCCTTATGCAGTGTGACATCTATTTCCACCAGCAACCCCAAAGCTTTGGAACTGATGACAGCAAGGTTTCCTTTGTGTGTTCCCTGCTTACGGGCAAAGCGCTTAGATGGGCCACGGCACTGTGGGAGGGCCAGCAGATGTCTTTCCCTTCGTACCGACACTTCCTGCAGAAATTCAAGGAGGTGTTTGACCACGCGGAGGATGGAAAAGAGGCCGAAGAGGAATTATTAACCCTTTGTCAAGGCTCTTCCACTGCTGCGGATTATGCACTGCTCTTCCGCACGTTGGCAGCACAGGCAGGCTGGAAGGGAAAACCACTAGAGGCTTTGTTTCGCCGCAGCCTCCGATCAGAGCTCCAAACCGAACTAGCTTGCAGAGATGAGAACAAATCTTTGGAGCAATATATGGAGATGGCCATCAAGGTGGACAGTCTGCTCCGATCCCGCAGGGGGCGCCGATCAGCTACTCTACCCTTCTCCACGGCTACCGCCTTCACTGATGAACCCATGCAGATCGGATTCACTAAACCCACAGAGGAGGAACGAGAGAGGCGCATGAAGAATCGCTTGTGCCTTTACTGCGGTTTGGCTGGACATCTGCGTGCACAATGCCCTTCTAGACCTCCACGCTCAGCTCCTTCCCAGGTAAGCTCCTTTCCCACGACTACCTCATTGATTCTGGATGTGTGCATTGTGATAGAGAACCGTAACATCAACACTAAAGCATTTATTGATTCTGGAGCAGTGGGGAACTTCATGGATCAGGGTTTTGCTAACCTCAACCGTATTTCTCTTATTTCATGCACACCCCCCATGGCCGTGGCAGGCCTCGACGGACGACCACTAGGCGTCGGGAAAATCCATCACATCACTGAGAGACTCACGCTGATCACCAGTTCACTTCACATGGAGACAATACAGTTCCACATCACGCAATCACCTCATCACCCTATCATCCTCGGTCACCCCTGGCTATCCCTTCATGACCCCAGAATATCATGGAAGGAACAGGAGATTTCCCAGTGGTCTGCTTCTTGTCAACAACATTGCCTGCAATACCCTCTACAAGACCCGCTCACCTTACCAGCCACTCCCATCGAACCGTCTCTTCTGGAGAGTCTGCCCGAGCCTTACCGAGACTTACACCAGGCCTTCAGTAAGACCAAAGCTGAGCAACTGCCACCACATCGCAACACGGATTGCGGCATTGAACTCACACTCGGTGCCATACCTCCCTGAGGACGCAAGGGGTACCTTGTCTCAACCTGAAACCCTCTGCATGCAACAGTATATTGATGAGGAGCTCGCCAAGGGGTTCATCCGGCCATCTACCTCACCGGCCTCGGCCAGCTTTTTCTTCGTTAAGAAAAAGGACGGCTCACTCAGACGCTGTATTGATTACCGAGCACTAAATGACATCACCATAAAATACCGGTATCCCCTGCCACTCGTCCCATCAGCCCTGGAACAACTCCTTTCTGCCCGTATCTTCACAAAACTTGACTTGAAAAGTGCGTACAATCTCATCCGCATACGGGCAGGGGATGAGTGGAAGACTGCCTTCTCCACCACGACAGGGCACTACGAATACTTAGTGATGCCCTTTGGACTATCTAATAGCCCCTCAGTTTTCCAGGCCATGATTAACGATATCTTCCGGGATCTGTTGAACCAGTTTGTGATAGTATACATAGACAATATACTGATCTACTCCGAGAACCTTCCAGATCACGTCGGGCATGTACGTACAGTTCTACAAAGACTAATTAAGCACCAGCTCTTTGCTAAAATTTCCAAGTGTGAGTTCCATCTATCTACTGTCTCCTTCCTGGGTTATATCATCGGACCCGAGGGTGTCACCATGGACGATCACAAGTTTCAGCTGTCTTAAAGTGGCCCCGTCCTCAGACCATCAAGGACTTACAGCAATTCTTGGGATTTGCAAATTTCTACAGGAGGTTCATCCGTGGCTTTAGCCAAGTGGCCGCCCCACTCACAGCCCTGACCCGTAAAGGCGCCAACAAGTTAGCCTGGACTTCAGCTTGCGAGAAGGCCTTCCTTGACCTCAAAAGCCGCTTTACATCAGCCCCCATCCTACGGCACCCAGACCCAGCACGTCAGTTTATCATTGAAGTGGACGCATCGAACTCTGGAATCGGTGCCATCCTGTCCCAAAACGGCACGGGGAACCCGCAAAAACGTAACCCCCGTGCATTCTATTCAAGGAAACTCAATCAGGCAGAACGAAATTACGACGTGGGGGATAGGGAGCTCTGAGCCATGAAGGCAGCTTTGGAGGAGTGGAGGCACTGGCTAGAGGGTTCCGTTACTCCTTTCCTCATCCTTACAGATCACAAGAACCTAGAATACCTGAGGACCGCCAAGCGTCTCAACGCACGTCAGGCAAGGTGGTCACTCTTCTTCTCACGGTTCAGTTTCCAGATAACCTACCGACCCGGGTCCAAGAACGGGAAAGCCGACGCCCTGTCCCGACTACATGATAGCGATCAGGTTGAGACCACCCCTTCGTCCATTATCTCACCTGCCTTGATCGTCGCACCTATACAATGGGATATCATGGCTGAGATCACAGAGGCTCAGAAGGAGGACCCCTCTCCTCCAGAATGCCCACCCGGGCTAACCTATGTCCCAGCATCTCTTCGACAACGATTAATCACCCTGATCCATGAAAGCCCCAGTGCTGGACATCCCGGCATTCAGGCTACGAAGGAGTGGACTTCATAACAGACCTACCTCCTTCACGCAACAACACCACCATCCTTACTATAATAGACCGTTTTTCCAAGGCCTGTTGATTGGTTCCGTTACCCAAGCTCCCCACTGCCTGGGAGACTGCACAAGTACTGCTCAACCAAGTATTTCGTTTCTACGGCTTACCGGAGGACATTGTATCTGATCGAGGCCCCCAGTTCACCTCTCGAGTTTGGCACGCCTTTTGCTCACAACTACAGATCAATGTCAGTCTAACCTCTGGATACCACCCCCAGTCGAACGGACAGCTTGAAAGGCTGAACCAGGAACTCACACGATTCCTTTGAACCTATTGCCAGCTCAATCAACAAGACTGGAGTGACTTTCTCATGTGGGCCGAATACGCAACTCACGCCTTTCCAGTGCACGCTAGGCTTCCAACTTCCACTATTCCCATGGTCCGGAGAACCCACAAATCTCCCGGCAGTAAATTCGGTGCTACAACGGAGTGAGGCTACGTGGGACGCCACTCACACCAGTCTGCAGAGAGCCATCCAAAGAGTCACCCGCCAAGCCAACCGCCTGCGGAGGGAGGCCCCTCGTTATCAGATCGGTCAGTGGGTCTGGCTGTCAACCTGAGATCTCAGACTTCGGCTTCCCTGCAAGAAACTTAGCCCGAGGTACGTGGGTCCTTTCAAAATTACTAAACAAATTACACCAGTGTCTTTCCGGTTGGAACTCCCTGCTCATTACTGTATTTCTCCAACTTTCCATGTGTCCCTGCTTAAGCCCGCTGCTGCCCCGGGAGGAGAGGGGGACCAGGACGAGGCTGCTACTATGGAGACCCCTCCCCTAGCTCCTGACAGAGACGACATCTATCAGGTCAATACCATCCTAGACTCTCGGCGCCGAGGTGGCATCTTACAGTATCTGGTCGACTGGGAGGGGTACGGCCTGGAGGAGAGGTCGTGGGTTAACTCCAGGAACATGCTGGACCCACAACTCACCTCTGCTTTCCACCAGGATCATCCCGAGAAACCGGCCCCCCGACCACGCGGTAGACCTCGGCGCCAAGGAATGGCTCGCTTCGGGAGGCAGGGGAGGGGCTTTGTCACGAACAGCGCCTCTGTGGCCCTCTCTGAACGACAGCAGCGGGAACCTTCTCCCGAATTTTAGTTCCTACCCGGACAATTCCACCACGCACCTCGGCGGTTTCCGCTACAGGTGTTGCCTCTTTCTCACTGATTACTGGCCTTTATAAGGTGCAGACTTTGTTCTCTTCTCTGCTAAGTCTTATCTGGCCAATGTCGATATTTCTGTGCGTTTATTCTTGTGACTGCCTTCCCGTGTATGACCCTGGACTGTTTGTACTATTGATGATTGTTGCTGCCTGCCTTTTTGACTACTGCCTGCCTTGTGACCGTTCTACTGGATTATCTCTGATATACCTGATTGCTGTTGATTGTACTGTCTCCCTGCCTGGATATTCCAATAAAGCCCAGCAAATGGATCCGAACATCTCTGAGATTCCGTTACATTAACCTCACAGGAAACACTTAAATAGCACTCAGCACCTAACCACTCACAAGATGTTGTTTTAAATAAAAAATGTCAAGATATAATATAGTGCATTAAATTTGAAATGAAATTTGCACTGTTTATCAGGCTTGCGATTTTGAGCAGCTATGTTCTCTCCCATTCAGCCCAGAAAAACCAGTTCATGACACACAGTGGTTTTGCCATGTATATGCTGCATTCATTATAATGCCTTAAGAATACCCTTATAATGTATTAATGCTTTATAGAAAGTGTTACCCAGTATTCTAAAGTGAAAATATAGGGAAACCATTAGTAATTAATAAACAATTATTAAATAATTCTGCAGGACCTATATCGAACCTGAAACAGTAGGCCTTTTCTAAAGTAAAAAAAAATATATATATATAGGGAATTTCCTACAGAACATGCGCACAAAGCATTTATTTACGATACGGGTAAAATCATAAGCGGGGAGATCCAAAAAGGGGTAAGTGACATTTAACCAACTTTACAGGAGGGCCAAAACAAAAATCTACCATATTGATCTTGTGCACTGATTTTAATTGTTTATAATAAAAATGTGTACACTCATGGATGACTAATAGTAGTAGAGGACTGTAACAAAGTTGCTAGTATTACTTTGTACTTGTCCTTGTACTCAAGTAATTTTTTGAAAATTAATAGGCCTACTTAAAATTTTACTGGAGTAAAATTTTATTGAGTATATCTCTACTTTTATTAAAATACTTGATTTGCAGGCCACAACCTGATTATTATAGTGACTATTTGTGTGTAACTGTTCAGTAGTAGTTAGTTATTTTCCTTGAACTTTAACTAGTAGATGATTAATAGTTGTTATTCAGCAGTGTATGACAGAATACATTAGTTATTGATTAGCTAACTGTTACTTAACACACTCATAAAATTGTATTACATACTGATTAGTTAACACATCTTCCTTAGTAGTTAACAGTAGTAAGTTATGTGTTAATAATTAATCACCTGTTAGTTCTTCAATAATACCTTATTAGTTATGCAGTAAGTAAGAAACAGTATTCTAAAGTGTAATAAGTGGAAACCAATAAGTGGAATGCTGGGGATATTCCACGACAGGTTTGAAAACACGTTTTATTGAAATTTGCACTGTTTAACAGGCTTGTGATTCTGAGCAGCTATGTTCTCTCCCATTCAGCCCAGAAGAACCAGTTTATGACACCCAATGGTTTTGCCATGTATATGCTGTCTAAGGAGAATGACGTTTATAACCCAGAGCATAGCAGAGTCTACCAGGACATGAGCCACCCACTCAGCCACTACTTTATCTCCTCCTCACACAACACCTACCTCACTAAAGACCAACTCATCAGCGAGAGCAGCGTTGACCCTTATATCAGGTACAATGCTCAAATATACATTAAAAAAGACAGCAGTGGTCATATTAGCAGATAATGTTATTAATAAATATATGCATGGATACCTATAACAGGATGAATTATTTATTGAAATTTTGCTCAAAGACGAAATGCTTTCTCTAATATTGAGCAAATAATGTAAAAGATTTTATGTTTGTTTGTGGTGCAGAGCCCTGAGTCAAGGCTGTCGCTGTGTGGAACTGGACTGCTGGGATGGGGAAAAGGAGCCAGTTATATACCATGGGCACACCCTCACATCCAAAGTGCCATTTAGCGAGGTTTTGAAGGTCATCGCTGAATATGCATTCAGGGTGAGCACAGGAAGTGCCTCTTCAACTTCAGCTTACTGGGTGTTTTTATATTCAACCCAGGCTCATTGGAAATACGTGCTTCTAAATACATTTCTGCAACACCATTATTATGTAACCTAGTACATGTTTTGAGGCAGTTTCAAATGAAATGTCCAGTGAGTGGTGCTAAAACATAGGTTACCCTAACATGTATTTGTTACATTGATATAGGCATGTATTTCTGTGCTTGAATTACCTTGATTCTGGTACGTATTGTGGTGGTTTATAATTCAAATATCCAAGGAGTGTAGCTAAAAGTAAAAAAAAAAGTTTGTGTCATGTTGGAAATATCCCTCTACACCAAACCCACTTCTAAACCTACCTGATAGTGTTAACAAATTCAAAAGTGATAAAAAAACTATGGAATGATTTTAGACTCAAAATGATTAATAGATGCACACACAATTATCCATGCACTACATAAATTTAATGCATGCTTCTTATTACAAATACACAAATACCTTTCAATTTGAGTATGTGGACATTCAGGATTAAATGATTGTACAGCGATTTGTACAAATAAAGACATGTTTGCGAATAAAACTGGATATCCAGATATAAATAAGCTAATGTAGCATTTGGTTCTGTTCTGAGGAGTCGAGAAGCGTTTCAACTCACTCCGAGGAATTCCAGAGTTGTGGTATGAAGGACATTGCATCATACCCAGTGGGGAGATAACTTGTAAAGATTCACCTATGGACTTACAAAGAAAGAAAAACATAGGGAAGGTACTGGGGTGGGCTCTGTGTAAGGGGAGATCTACCAAAACCCAGAACCTATTAACAGAAGGTCTGTTTAGGTAAACACTGAACCCAGGGGCAATAGAGTGGAATATAGAGAAGCCACTACATGTGGAACCTAATAAAAGAGTTCTCTCAAGGGAACCTTCTAATAGCAAGTTCCTCCGCCAAATTTTGCTAAGACAAAGTGTTTGTGTGACGGAAGGGTAGTCCAGAGTTCATGAAAGGAACCTGAGTTGGACTGAATAAGCACATTAATACCCTTGGGGAAGTGGCGCTGGAAAGCAAACTCTACACTCTGCCAGTCTCCTGAGTTCAGAACTCTAGAACACTGCAAAAACCTGCAGCTCTACAGATATCTGCTAGAGAGGGCCCATTCCAGGGCTGCTGATGCTGATCACTCCCAGTGGGCAAGGTAAGCTTCTGGCCTAATAAGCCGATAGGATTGCTGATTGGGCACATATCTAGGCCAAGGTCTCAGCTCAGTGTGTGAGTCTGCCAACCCAAACTCCAGGCATAATTTGTTAATGGAGAAGGCTTGGAAATACCTCACCGTCTTGACAGAAGTGAGCACAGTTAGTAGGGCTGTCTTCTTACAGAACTTTTCCACATAAAGGATGTTTCTGACTTGAAATCTTATTTGCGATGCAGAAAGAGCCTTTTCAGTGTCTTTGAAGTTCATGGCCAGAGGTTCAGAGGGTTCATCCTCCTGGCACCTCTGAGGAACCTAATAACCAAATTGTGCTTCTCCACCAGTTTGTCTCCCATGATGTCGTGGTTAACTGCAATCACCGCCATGTATACCTTAAGTGTAGAAGCAGACAGATGACAGTCCAGGCCTCCATGGAAAGGAAAGGAACTCGGGTTCCAAAATCCGACTCTAACAAACCAAAATTCAAGAGTGAGCTAGGATCAGCCATGTTGTTTTGATTTATACATCCTCTTTTTATTAATATTAATTGTATTTATTTATTTAACTCTTTTTATATATTTTTCTGCATAAATCATCATTGTGAGATGAGTTTATTTTATAAAAACAGGTAATGTTCCAATTAGTAAAGTGGGGAAAAGGTGTATTTAAGTAGGCTGTCACTAGTAGAGTGGACAAATCGAGAGCTTGTGAATGAGTTTGTGTTGCTGTGTATAATGTCAGCCTCAGTGTAGCAGAGGGGAATTAGTACTGTTTTTAGTACTTAGCAGTTCTAGTTTTAGACTGTTTTTATTAGAATCTTTGTTTTAAGCTCTTCAACAAATTAATTTGCACATTTGCTCTAAATAACCTTTTTGGAAGCCAATTTTGCTCCCGTGAATTTCATCCTCCTTGTTTCTGCTCATTAGGTCATTATCACAAGTGATTTTCTTTATTCCTTTAAACTAAATAATAAATAAATAAATACATAAATTAAACAAATGAATACATATGCATATTTTAACATGTGCTTATTTTCTAGACCTCTCCATATCCTCTTATTCTGTCTCTGGAACAACACTGCTGTGTGGAGCAGCAGACTATCATGGCCCAGCAGCTGCACTCAATTCTGGGGGACAAACTGATCACCAAACCTCTCAATGACAAGCCGCTTCAGTGCCTACCATCACCAGAGGTAATACAGTCTGACTTTTCTCAGAAAACCAAACATACTCTAAAACCAATTAGGAAGAGCAGTCTATCTTCCCTTCCAATTGTTTTAAATATTATTCAGCAGACTCACTGTGGGTATTACCTTGAGTGTGACCAATCGCTGAAGCATTAGTATCACCACGTCACATAACAGCGATGCACTTACGGGCTGCAGTCCAGAGCTGCAGTTACAAGGGACAAGCAATTGTACTCATTCAGTGTCACAAAGTATCAAAATTTAGTTATTTTCTTCTCCTCCCCTGGTCACAGGAATTGTTTACAAAAATTTCATAAAGTTCCCTTATGGTGCGGAGTTGACACTAATTTCCCCAGGCAAGCAAGCTGATATTACTGCTCCAAAAACATCAGGTCTTCATCAGGCATAAACCTAGTGAGATACAACTCTTAACAGACAACAGGTCTGCACTCTCAGACACATTGAAAAAATTGAAGTAAAGCTGCAAGCAGGGATGCAAGGGCCCTCACGCCCAGACTCACTGCCATTCTGTGGCTTTAGGAAAAGAACAAATGGTGGGCAATTTGCTTTTAAAGTTTTTAAATATAGGAGGAAGATGTCAAAGTTCTTATATATACAGTATATATATATATATACTGTATACTGTATATATATATATATATATATATATATATATACAGTGAGGTCAATAAGTATTTGATCACCCTGTGATTTTGCAAGTT